>JBBJLR010000024.1:2234045-2251510 GCA_037577145.1 Brachypetersius gabonensis
GCAGATCGCAACAGCATCGCGGCACCAGGCGTCACTGATGTAAACACAAAGTCCGCCACCGCGGGTCTTACCTCCCGCGACCACAACTCTGTCAGCACGGTAGCATGTTAGCTGGTCGAGCTGGATAGCGCGGTCTGGGACGCTGTCGCTGAGCCATGTTTCCATTAACACAAAAACACAACAGTCCTTTACATTCTTCTGAGATGAACGTAGTAAACGGATGTAGTACAGCTTGTTATCCAATGCGCGTATGTTGGCCAGAACGATGGAGGGGATAGCGAGTTTGTTTGGGCTAGCTACTAGCCTAGCTCGGATGCCTCCGCGCTTACCCCTCTTCTGCTTCCTCTCACGCCGCTTAAGGCGCCTCCATTGTGGGCGAGGTGCAGGAGTGGGGGTCGGTGATTGAGTAGGCCTCTGGAGCAGACCCAGCTCATTCAGCTCTTCCGCGACCACAGAGTTTAACTTAAAAGATTTGTTTCTGCTTGTGTTGAGCAAAAATGTTCGGCTGTATACACGCTTAAAGACAGCTAAATGCGACGAAGACGTACAAAATCACTGCGACTTACAGGACGAAAAACACGAAAACACTGTTTTATTGGGAGAGAGAGGAGCCGCAGGGTGTGCACGCGCCGCCATGATGGATACATCGCCATGATGATCCTGTGCCCTTCTGGTTCCCTCCTGATTCCCTCCTGGTTCCTCCTGTTCACTTCTGTTCCCTCCTATTCCTTCCTGTGCCCTCCTGGTTCCATCCTGTACCCTTCGTGTTCCCTCCTGGTCCCTCCTGGTACCTCCTGGTTCCCTCCTGTTCTCTGTCAGTTCCTGGTTCCCTCCTGTTCCCCTGTCAGATCATGTTTACCTCCTGTTCCCTCCTGTTCTCTGTTCTCTTTCATGTTCTGTTCCAGTTTCCCTCTGGTTCTCTGTCTGGTCATGTTTCCCTCATGTTTCCATGTAAGCCCACTAGGGGTCGCCTGTGTATTGGTTTGGTTTAGTAGTCACGTGTTCATGTAATTCCCTGTTCACCTGTTTTCAGTTCCATGTTAATTCATCCCTGTTTCTCCTATTGGTTCCTGTCCCAGTCCAGTCCTGTATTTAGTCCATGCTCCGTGTCTGGTTCAGACACGGTAGCATTAACCTCACTTTCCCCAATGTAGGTTCCTGTTCCTGTCCTGTTTTCCCATGTCTGGTTCTGGTATAGTGTGTTTCTGTTGTCCATGTTTTCTGGCCTACGTGCCTTGGTTTTTGTTTTCCCCGTTTTCCCTCTGTAAATAAACCCCATTGTCAACCATGACGTACTTCTCCGGTTCCCTCTGTTTTTCCCCACCTGAAAAGGAGCCTACCGTGACACCCATGTACTTGTGGACATGGTCTAAGAAACTCTAATATACTAGGGAGACATGGCGAGACATCATAAATTCAGAGTCTTTTAAATAAGCTGAAGAGTCTTCCAGTGAATCTATGCAAGTGCGCTTAAGTGAAGATAAATGAGAGTTGGCAATGGTAGTCTAGATTTAAATGAATTTTTGGGTGACTGAGCCTACTGTGTACTGCTTATGTTTGTGGGTTATTTTGGAGGACTATGTTTTTTCCCTCCCCCTACAGGCCCCTTCAAACGCAGACTTGTTTCAGCTTTTCCTTCTCAACAAGATGGGGCAACCCATACATCTGGGAAAATGAAATGTGACAGTCTTAAGGTCTTTTTCAGATGATAAAATGTGGCACACACATAAAAACGGAACATGATTTCTCGCCACAAACCCCTTACCCCCAACCCCTACACCCTCCAAAAAAGTGAAACAAAGGATAGACTGCTTAAATTTAATGATGGATTGATGTACTCAAGCATTAATTCCTTAACTGCCGGATATCCATTAATATCACAGCTGCTCCCGGCAAAAGACTTTTAATAAGCAAAAAACAATGCAGAGTGAGCATTACCTACCTTTTACCTCACAGCAGAATTTTTTGGAGATAATCTCCCAACATTCCAGGGACTGCAATTATTTGCACTTTGACTAAAGAGTTTGTACATTATAGGGACACAAATAGAATGGCCTGATAGTAAAGATTTATGTCTTTGAGTTTTATGACCTCATCCCAATATAGTCTAAACTACATTTGCAGTATCTCAGCGGTGTCTTTCATCTCCCCAATTAATTTTGAGGAATGTCCTTACCTACAGCCCAGGGACAAACTACAAACCATAAGATATATATACAACCCTCAAACGCAAACACACCAAGGAACAATTGCTCTCAGGGGTTTAATCTTTCACAAATACACTGGGGCACCCTGACAAAGACTTGCTATTTACAGTAGCAAGAAAACTTTGTGAACTTTGTTTTCAAAGTCAAAGGTATTGACAAATACAATGTGCCTAAAATAACACAAGGAAATCCTGATCTTTCATGTCTTTAGAACAACCACAAAAAAACATAGTGTTCGTGGGAAAAGTATGAGTATTAATGACCTCAAAAAAGCTATCTGGAGTCAGGTGTTAGTGTACATATTAGTGTTTTTTTTTTTAAGAAAATAAGTTTAGAGGAGTGGACTAGAGCTACTCTGACTAATAAAAAGCCATTCAAACTTTTGGAGTTTGTGCCACACAAGAAGAATGTTTATGTGAGCCATGCCTCTCCAAAAAGAAAATATACAATCAATAATTGTTGATTTACAGAGAGCTGAAAAGGGTTACAAAATGATTTCAGAAATTCCCTAGTCTACAGGACTGTGGCTGCTCTACCAAGAAGTGGGCGCCCAGTCAAAATGACCCTAAAGACCCTAAACAACAAACGAGGTAAAGATAGAATCCCGAGTTACAGCCAAATATTAGAAGGCATTATGGCTAACTGGCTAACCTCTCTATTATGTGTCTATAGTACATAAACAATTAACAAGCAGGGTGTCTATGGCAGTACACCATGAAGGAAGCCACTGCTTACTAATAAGAACATTGCTGCACAGCTGTAATTGGTGAAAAAGCAAATTGACACTCCACTGTAGTATTGACAAAATGTTACAGATATTACAGAGCTAAAACTGTTCTGCCAGGAAGAATGGACAAAAATTCCCCCTGAACAATGTGCAGGTCTGATCCACTGCTACAGGAAGCACCTGGTTGAGGTTATTGCTGCCAAAGTGGGGAGGGCTAAAGATAAAAACGATCATAATTTTTGTGTTAATGTTTAGCATATTATATTTTTCAATGCCCTTGACTTAGATGAAGATCATATCACATTTCATGACAAATTAATTCAGAAAACCATGAAATTCCAAATGGTTCACATCCTTTGTCTTGCCACTGTATGCAAAATATTCTAGAAAACAGTCTCACAGGCACTGGAACAAAAATGAAAAGATTTGGCTCCCTTTCTCTCATTTTACTTTATCTGTGTTGAGGGAAGACAGTGCAAAGTAACATGCTATAGTAATGTGATTACTCTTTACCGTGGAGATTTTTATGGACAATTACATTGCAGTGGCTGCAGACCAGTGGGTGTGTCTTTTAGTCTATTTGGCGAATATAATTGTTCTTCTAAGGAATGCATGGGCAGGATTGTGTGTCCATTATATTATGCCAGAATCAGTTGTCTTGATCAATATAGAATAGAATAGCTTAATACAATATCACATGTTTCAAAACAGCTTGTTTAGCTCATGTATATTTAGAAAAACTGCTTAGCCTCAGTATTAGAAATGGTTAAATTTTTTTCGACCACAGATGTTGCACCAGTTTACGGTACTTAAACAAAAGACCAGCAAATGTGTGGGCATAAGAAAGTTATTCATTTGTTATGAATCACTGGACCCCGGGCATAAAATTCTGCATAATAAAGAAAAATAATCAATGTGATATCGCCAAATACTTGCCATGCGTCTGCCATAGCATATTGATTGTATGGTTATGTCAGTGTTAATTAGCTGGGTACAACTATAGTCTTATTCTTTTGCCTGCTGTTACTTCTCTATCCTAAAATGCCCATTACTCAGTGCCCTAAAAGAAGTATATCCTCTATTTTATAACACAAGTTGACACTTTTAGCCTCTCTGTTCCTTTGTGCCTTTGTGTGAACGAGTGAACAAGGGTTAGACGTGGCACTCCATTTAATTGCTCTGTCACACAGGGACAAGTTCTTGTCTGGCTTCTGCATTTCATTCCTCGTGTGGACCCCAGGGGAGTGTGGGCCCCAGGGGAAATTAAAGTCCATCACGTTCTCCATTCCCTTCACCTTCCACATGTCACCAGGTGGATTGCTTACTTTTTCTACTTTTTTCTCTTTGGCAAGAAAATTCAAGAACTCCAGATAGCCACCAAGCAGACAGAATTCTCAAACTGGATTACTGATTAATCCTGCTACAAGATTCCATTGGGCTGCTCAGTTACGTACTTCCTCCATTCCCAGCAAAGGTCTCATGAAACAGTGTGACAGAGTAGGTACAAGTCTGTATAACCCATAGGAAATGGGACCCTGAGAAGCAGCTCTTCTTGGTAAATCTCCATTAGAGATTTTCATGCTGTAAATGTTGCCAACCTTTGCACCATAGTTGCCCATTAATTCTATTCAACTCCAGCTCATTTAATGATTTCCTGTTTAATTCTACTTTCTTCCAATTATGTAAAAGTACCTTGATACTTTTATCCCTAATGACCATTTATTTAGCTGGTTCATTATGATTTGACAAATTGCTTAGAACTGTCTGTGTGTTCCTGTACAGGATACTCATAAAATGGCCAAATTAAACTACATTCTGTCTGATTCATATTGTCCTTGTATAAGATTCTCTATTCTTAATACTGATATTTTTAATACAAATTTGCTTTGTGGGATTTGCTTTGTGGGGGCAAGCATAAAGATCATTGGCAAGAAGGAGGCCTTTTGTTTGTTCCTGGCTTTATTATGCTGACCAGATTACTTTCCTGGTGAAAAGGAATCCAAGATCAAAAGCTCACACCTTGTGTTGTCTATATTGACATTTTAGTTGGGATGACTGGTCAAGTAAGTGATAATGGCATTGCCTGGGG
Organism: Brachypetersius gabonensis; assembly: GCA_037577145.1. Taxonomy (NCBI): domain Eukaryota; kingdom Metazoa; phylum Chordata; class Actinopteri; order Characiformes; family Alestidae; genus Brachypetersius; species Brachypetersius gabonensis. Next base: position 2,239,069 of record JBBJLR010000024.1, read on the forward strand.
CAAGGCAGTGTTTTAGTCAGATTTTGTTTTCTGCAGAGGCAACATTTGTTTTCTGCTGTAGGCTTTTTCATTCATTTTCTAAGGTAGAGCACTTTAATCAAGTACTTTTTTGACAGCACTATGACAACTTATTTTTCAGTGAAATTAAAACAACAAGGCTCCCTTATCCTCAGTGATGTTCCCATCTCAGTCCTGCTAAAAGCTATATGACATTTTTTAGCTCTTCCATTAATTAGACCTTGTTTTGAGAAGCATTTCTGCTGTGGAATGTAGCACTAGAAAAGTCAATCATATAACATGTTGTAAGGTTGCATAGTTATTCAATTCATCATCTCAGTTACAGTGTTCTCAAAGAAAATTTGTAGGCCGGTAAGTGTTCTGTCCCTGTATAGAATCATGTCTACAATTGCATTTTTGATTGGCTTCAGTTGCCCCCATTATTGAGAAGAACACTGTCTCGGAGATCACTGTCAGTCTATCCTCTCTTTGACTGTGCTTGCCAGCCTCATTCTTGGTCATTCTTGGCTAGTAGGAAACATTTTGATTATGTCTCATCGAAAACCAGTGAGAAGTTTGTCCTTGGGTGAGTGCAGAGGCACTCCAAACACTATGGTATATTAATCCATCCATCCTGAAGGAGACAATTTGATCAAAAGCAATTTGCTATTCCATGTCTGAACTATTGTATGAAATCACAGACAATAGATGTATTTACATGCATGGATTTACTAAACACTGATGGGGTCACAGAGCACAAAAAAACATTTGAGGAGCATTTTAATGAGACTGTTAAAACCCGCTAAATACCGTGCCTTTGTCCAAAACCTGTTAAGATTCTCAGCTCAGAAGGAGTAATTTTGTTCAATAAAACACTTTGATATTTATGTATTCTGTTATGTTTTTTTTGGCCAAACAACAAGGTGCATGAAGCATATGCATGATATTGATCATTTAAATAAGAAATCAAAGTACGCCCAGTAATACATTTTGGCTGGAGAGGGAGCGCAATTATAAATAATTGCTGGTCTGAAGACAATGTGTGGGTGGGTGCGTTCAAAGGATCTTGTAGCACAATCAGTTGCAGCATAATGTGTTATGTGGTGCCAGGGCTATGAATACACAATGAGAAAGAATGGGACAAATCATGAAAAAGACCTACTATGGAAGTCCAAAGAAAATGCACATTATGTGTTCTACTCCTTGGGTTATATTGCTTATTGGCAGATTAAACAATATACATACATGCAAATATTTTTGAGGGGTTAAATTCACATCTGTAAGAAACAATATAGATACTGTAAGAAGCATCACTGTCAGCTCAGTAGTAGTATTCTAAATGTACCTAAAAAGTGACACTATAGAGCAGGGGTCTCAAAATACTGGGTCAAGGGTTGCATCTGGATCACCTGACTATATAATTTAGCTTGTCACAGGTTTCCAGTTTGTTGCTAAACCTAACATAACCTAATTTTTTAACCTAATTTCTGCTGCTAGAGCAACAGTTTACTTGCATTAAGCAGAAATGTTGACACATTCACAATATGAGTCCCTGTAATTCTGCTGTTAAATGTTGTCTTTTTTTTTTTTTACAAGCTATCAGGTTTTAATTTCTTAAATTCCGCAGTTATTACCAATATTGATATACTGTGATACTCTTAATAGTGAACCAAACATGGTTCTGTTATGGTAAGTACCCCTTACGCTTTTTATAACTAATTTACATAATATCCAGCAAGAATCATTTTCCTTTCTTATTTGGGTTTCACTTCCTACTTTAATATCACAATGACATAGTTAGGCTTGTATTACCCAGATAATGACCTGTATGCATGTTCACCACACAAGACTCCATTGCTGAAGAAACACGTTGAAGCGTGTTTACAGTTTGCTGAACAACTTTTAGAAAAGCCTGTGAAATACTGGGAGAATATAGGGGCGTCACCGTTTAACCGCTGTCCAGAGCACTAGGGTATGCTGGTGTTGAAGCACCCTGTGGATCACACTGCTTTCTGCAGACCCTTCTCTTCTCTCTTAGCTATTTCAGCCACCAGGCAGGTTGGATTATTTCCCTTAATAAGGGTAAGCATGTCTAATACTCACTAAGGACACTTCCAGGACACTAGGAAGGTTCCCCTCCCTGGCATGTTAAGCTGGACCTGGAGAGGAAACTTAGAGGCAGATTCATTAGCAACCATCAGTGCACATGTGAGCAAAGTGAGGCTGGAAATCTGCCCAAGGTTGATCAAGAGCCTGATCTAATGTTTAGGTTGTAGCTGGAGGATTGGATCCAAGGCCAGAAACCCCCACAGCAGCCCTTCCATGACACTTTTTACTATGCTATGTAGGGCTAGCATCACAGAAACCCATGAACCCTGAGCCCTGAGCTGCAGGGCTGCTCAGTACGCCACATGCGCCCTCTAAACATGTTGTGGCCTGAATCTGAGGTCCCATGCTGTGTTTTTGGGAATGAGACAAGCTCCATTTCCCCAGACTGTCCGCTACTAAATCTTCCATTTGACCAATGCACACATCTCTGCTAACCTTGCAGAGGAGCTGAAGCCAGCTGCGTAGCCCGTGGATGTCCTGAATAGTGACCCTCTCCCCCAACCTGTCCCAATCATAATCCACACCCTAACACTGATAATAAAGTCCAGAATTCCCAGCTTTGCTACCATAGTCAGTCAATACATCTGTAATGTGTAGTGGAGGAAGTAGAGGGGTTGCCATTCCAAACACAAAACTATCAATTTAAAACATTGTGTGAAACACATTGTCTTGTCCTGTCTCGTTTAGTGGTATTGTTGCTCTTGTTCTGTTCTGTTCAGCACTTGCGTTGCACCATGGTCCTGGAGGAACTTTGTTTCATTTTTACTATGTGCTGTGTATATGGTAGAAATTACAATAAAAATCTACTTGACTTGACTTCTTGACTTGAAACAGCAAGGGTAGGGACTTCTTAGCTTCTTAATGCTGGCAGAACAATCTGAATTCACCCTCCACACACGCAGATGTTTTACTTTATAACAACAACAAAAAAAAAATCACAGTTTTTAACAGCTGAACATTCTGGCTTTGTATAGCATACATTAAAAACTTAAATGAAAATGTTGTCTTTTTTTCAGACCAAGTAAAAGAAAAAGTACCAAGTTTCTCAAATGGCAGTTGACAGATTTGCTTTGTCGGATTGTATTCCTTGTTATGGTCCATTTTTTTCTTTATCCACCATATCTTTATCCTATATATATAAATATTTTTTAATTTGGACTGGAAAAATTTGGACTGTTTGCTGGCCATGTCATTGAGTTGATATACCTTGGCAAGATGCATTATCATCCTGGAAAATTACTTCCTCGTCACCATACATAATTTTAATGGAATGAGATGAGTATCCAAAATTTCAATGTACATCTGTGCATTGACTGTAGAGGTAATAGTTGCAATTTTCCCTGGTCTTTTGCCTGACATGCAGCCCCAAATCAAGATTAGCTGGTTTTCTTCAAGCAGTCATCTTTACATTTGTTGTTGAGACAGGACCAAACAAAAGTTCCAGCACCATCTCCTTGGCTAATGCAGATTCAGGACGCATCACTGAATGCCACTTTCATCCAATCATCCACAGTCCATGACTGCTTCTCTTTAGTCCATTGTAACCTTGTTTTCAGGTGATAATGAGGGTAATTTTAATGTGTAAATCTCATTTCCTTCAGTCACAAATATTGACTCCTGTTTCTGGCCATTTGTTTTTTATTTCTTTTGTTGGGCATTTTGTATTTTCAAGACATTGCTTTAAGTTTTCTGTCCTGATGCTTTGATGTCTTTCACCCTCTGTGTTGAATTACTTTCTTGAAGGAGTCTTATAATCATTTACGTTGTTTGAACTTTTGTTGGGCCCATGTTTCTTGATAGTCAGCCAGGTGCAAATGCTTGTTAAGGTCTGCAAGCACTTTATTTTAAATACAGACTAATTTGCACATTTAGACTGGTGCAGGTATTTGTTGTTGAAATAATTACATATTTTTTTGCTGTGCTTGATCTGAAAAAAAAAAGAAGTTTTTGCGATGTTTTGCAAAGCCATAATGTTAAATACAATTGTTTTGTGTCATATCTGTGATTAATTTTTTGCTACAAAGTAAAACTGAATGAACAGCCTTCAAGAGTAGTGATTCCATATTTTTTCTCTGGTGTACATACATAGAGAACAGGGCATGGTATCTGAGCAATTAACAATGCGGTACATGGCCACCTTTTCAAAGGAGTAACAGAACTGGTTGAATCTGAGTTGATTCAGTTTCATCAGTACATTTAATCAATAAACATGCGGAATATACAACAATACATTGCTAACATAATTAGTATGAGAACCACAGGTGCACATAATCTCAAGGACTTCCACTCATAGACTACTGTTTCACCCACAGCCTTTTTCCTGTGACTTGCTTTCAGCTTTTCTATGTGTGTTCAAACAGAGCACAGATTCAAATGGTGCTGTTACAGCTTGAGTCACAGAAACAAAAATTAGGAAGTGTAATGTTTGCAAATAGGTCTATTTTTAGCTGATTTAAGAAAACCAACAGGTAGAGAGGTTTAAATAAAAAGGAGGGACTGAAAGTGAGTGTGGCATTTTAAGGGCCTGTGCATGTAGAAGAGATGTCGCTTCTCCACCATGGGCATTTTTGTTTCTGCATGTTTGCATTTTGATTTTTTCATCTTTTTGTCATCCCTCTGGGCGGCATTAGTCACTTCAGAGTGCGCGCCATACTGGTACCTTACATAACATCTCTCTATTTCTCTCTCTCTCTCTCTCACTCACTCACATAGAATTTGTGCCAATTCAGAAAAAAAAGTATTTGTGAATTCAAACACTGATGTTAGACAATAATGCCTCGTGAATGCATTCTGATTCATCCAAAAGGAGTTTAGTTGGGTTGGTGTGAGGGCCCTGTACACTGACATTACCCTTCACTTGGACCAAGCCCAAAACCTGAAAAACAGCCCAATCCCTTATCCCTCCTGCACCAGATTTTATTGTTAGCACTATGGATTTTGTTAGATTTGTTAGATTCTCTTGGCATCTGCCACAGAAAACCCATTTCATGAAGCCCATGTGCTGATGTGTCTTCCAGAGGTGGTTTGAAACTATGTAGTGAGTAATGCAACAGAAGAAATCTGCTCAGTCTTCAGTACTCTGAGGCCCATCTCTCTGAGTTTAGGTAGGAGCTGTGGTTTTTAGACACTTCCATTTCTATCACTGACAATTGGTTAAGGCAAATCAAACGGGACAGAAATTTCACAAACTAGCTTAAATCTGAAAGACATTAACAAATCTATAATTGTGATGCCTAGACAACTGGTTCACAGAATCACTAGAAACAGTTTGCAGTGGTTTGTAGCTACCAAAAGTGGTCCAAGAGAGGACAACCAGTGAACAACAAAACAGGGTCATAGGCACCCTGGTCTCACTGATGCACTTGGAGCTCAAAGGCTAGTTTTGTGGTCCAATCCCACAGAAGAGCTACTGTTGAACACAGTGCTGAAAAAGTTTATGCTACCTATGGAGTCAGAAATATACATTGCATCACAGGCTGCTGTATGTGGTGCCAAAAGCACCTACAATGGTTGTGTGAGCATCAGTACTGGTGTACCTATCAGTCAGTGGAAGAAGGGAGTCTGGTCTGAAAAATCTGGTTTTCTTTGACATCATGTGCATTGCTTGGTGTGTGTTTCACTTCCCTGAGGAAAATATTGCACCAGGAGGCACTATGGGAAGAGTGCAAGTTGGAGGTGTGGAGGAGTGTGATTGTGGATTCAAACATGCAGAAGCATGTTCCTTGTAGAGAATGTGCATATTATTGAGTACACACACATGCATGCATGCAGCCATTTGATGATGGACCGAGCAGTAGATGTCCCTCCATCTATAATTTTGTTCTTCATTCATGCTTCCATGTGTTCACTTTCTCCTTTACCATCTGTGACAGGAAGCATGCAAACACACACACAACTTGTGCCCTGTTGGATCTGTTCACACTTACGCTGTGCCACTCTGAATCAGGCTTTGCCAGTCTCAGTGGTGTGATGCTAGAGTAAGCCACATACACCTGCCCGGCCCATTCTGGCTTCACACTCTCACACTACAGCGATGAGTCACCTTCACACACTGCAAGCTGTCTCCTCACCAACCAGGCCATGCCTACCCCTCCATTCTGAGAACACCCTCCCTTCCACATCCACCCAATAGCAGCAGCACAACTCATACTCTTTTTGAGCTTTTTTGGGTTCCAAACAGCACAGCTATTTTTGCAGCCATAAAGGACATTTTCTTTGGTACTCACAGTGTCCATTTTTCTATAGCTCTGCAGCACTCATATGCACAATTTGATGGTGTCTAAGCCAGGAAATAGTGTTTGAGTTTTATATAGAGTTTTAAGAAAGGAGTCTTGACTTATCATCTAGAAATCAAGAATTTGATCAATGATGAGTTGGGGGTAGGAATATCCTTTTTCTCACCCTATCTCCTCAGTGCAAGTTTAGCCAATGTGGATGTCTGTTGACATAAAATATTTGGCAGATAGCAGATTTTTATTCAAGCAAGTTGGACTGTCTAGTGGTTTTCAGTAAGTAGCTGTTTGAGGAGATGTGGTTGTGTTTCATTTGAGCAACTAGCCATCACATGTCCAGTTTGTTGGAATTCCTCCCCTAGTTCATGGAATTGGCCATGCATAATTGTGGTTGTGGGCTAGATATCTGCCTCACAGCGATTGAGGAAAACTGTACAAAAATGTAAGTAGGAGTTAGTCTTAATTAGAAGAAAATAAGTTGTATGTATAAACAATTATTGCTTTGAGTTACTTGAGTTTTGCCTCACAGATTAAGGTCAAAAGAGTGTTTTGCTCCATGAATGTTACAATAGCTTTAATAGCTTACAGCTACAGCTAAGATTATCTCTGGATTCAATACATCTGATTCATCTACTAATTAAGAAGCCTTTCCTGAGCTGAAGAAGTGGCTTTGTAGCACAAAAAGTAACACAGTTTTCCAAATGGCTCACAGGTAATCTATTTACTGTTGATTACATAGCTACTGAGTGAACTGACTGGGGAATGGACAGAGACCAATCTAAAGTAAAACTCTTATTCAAACCAGACTACAAACCATATCAATCTTTCACGAAATCCGTAAACCAGGACAGGAGAAACAATACAGAAAGTGAGTCTGGCTTGGTCATGTTGCTGAGTAGGCCTGCACTCTGTGAAAACAAAAACAGGTTGAATAACAGTGACCGGCAAAGACTTAGACTGACTATGAATAGGCAATAGAAGGACAGATAACAGGTAAGGGGTGTAACCAATCTGGTCTAAAGAAAACAAAGCAACTTGGAGCATAAACAAGCCAGTTAATGAGAAGTTGGGTTAAACGGAACAAGTAATTTAAAGGGAACAAAACTGAAAAAAACTATGAGTAAAAAGCAAAAAGCTCAGTAATCCAGTGGCAAGGACCAGAGGAGGCAAGGCACAAGTGGCAAGGCTGTGATAGTCATACAAGAATTTATTAATAAAAGCTTATAATCCACCCTGCTGGAATGTAACTGAAAAAGGTCAAAGCCAAGCAAACGATCTACTGTGAATGCTCCAACAGACAATGAGGAACTTTGCCATAAGTACAGTCCCAGACAAAGAAAGGGAACGGTTTCACAGCAACACGCATTGAACACTACTTTCATGATTGTTCCCTTTTTTCATAACTTGTGTGAAGAGAGCAGGCTATGCACATATAAAATCTATTAATGCTATATAATGATTGACGCCTCCTTTTAGTGAAATAGACCCATTTTTCATTATATGTTTCTTTACATACAGAATTGTCACACACATACATTTTGGAACAAAATACTAAAGTATGTTCCTTTTTGTAGAATTATGTGGGCATTTCATGATAAAATTCATGATGGTGATTTCATTAAGTCATCCTTTAATGTGAGATGCTTTGCCTTAACCAGAGTTGTGGGTTTACTAAACCTCTGTGGTCTTAGTGCAAAGAAACACCCTGGACAGGTTAACAGTCCATCAAAGCGCAGACACACAAACCAACATGTACAGTCACACCCAGGGGCAATTTAGCATCACCAGTTCACCTGATATACATGTACTTGGATTTAGCGAGAAAACTGGATTACCCAGCAGAAACAAATGCAGACATGCAGAGTACATGCAAACCCCACCCAAAAATCACCCCACCCAAGAATTCCATTTTTTACTGTAACATATCCAACTAAACTCTATAGTATTGTCCTTTATCACCCACCTGGCCCTCTGGGTAATTTCATCTCATCAAGTATGCTCCAGATGATATCCTTGAATCTAATCCCATATATCGCCTACATGATCAGTGTCTACTTAACAACTGACCATGTCCCATCTGCTTTCAAGTCTGCAGTGGTCACACTAATTCTGAAGAAACCCACCCTGGATTCCTCAGATATCAACAATTACAGACCAGTATCTCTTCTCTCCTTCCAAAGTCCTAGAAAGCAATGTTTATAACTGTCTGGGATTAAGACAACACACTCTACTGAAACTGCGCTACTGCTCTGATTCTTCTTGACCTTTCTGTAGCCTTTTACACAGTCAACCATTATGTCCTCCTTGCTACTCTCTCCAGCCTTGGGATACTGGGCACAGCCTGGTATGCCAGGTAGCATGGCATGGTTCCCAGTCTGCCCCACGAAGATTGTCCATTGGTGTACCACAGGGCTCAGTCCTTGGACTGCTTCTCTTTTCTCTAAATACTGGTTCTGTTGAGGATGTAATAGCCTCACATGGCTTTTCCTAACACTTTTATGCAGATGGCACTTAACTTATTCTCTCTTTCCCCTCCAGTGATGATCAGGACTCAACCTGCATCTCAGACTCTCCTCACCAAGCAACGACCTCAATGTTACTTTTAAGAACTTGCTTATCATGTTAGATGAAGGACTGTCATTCTTGTCCCACATTGAGCACCTCTCCAGCACATGCATATACCTTCTTTACAACATCAGAAGAATCTGAGCCTTACCCTCTTAATTGTTTTTCCTTACTTGTGTATTAACCTCTCCTTTTTCTTTTGACAGGGTTGGTTAAGTTGTGTAACTTACCTTGGGGTAACTCAGTTAAACGCAGATGTTAAATTAAGTTTAGAGGTATGAAGAACAGATGTGGACTACAACTCTAGATAAGAGCGTCTGCAAAATCCCATGAACGTAAACAGTGTTTCCCACCATTATTAAAACCACTGCTTCATAGATATGAGGTTGTGCATAATGGTATTGCAAGATGAGATGAGGAATCAGAGGAGCAATCAGGCCATAGGAAAATATTGTTCTGGCTGTGCAGTTACTGCAATGAACATTCTATTTATCAGCAGAGTTACCCAACCTGGTAATTTGAGGAACGATTAATACAAACTAAAAGCCACCAGAAAGTCTGACCTCTGTTCACCAAGTGCATGTTGAAAATAGAGAAGGTTTTTTCTGGACAACAGCTTGGAAATTGGAAATATAAATGGCCAGATGAAGCACAAAAGAGTAAGTAATTCCTTAAAGGCTCCAGGGCTCAGCAGAATACTATTAGTAGATCTTGTCTGCAGTCTACAAGGTTAGTGGATTGTCAGCTGAAAGCCCAGTTAGGCCATTTAGGATTAAGGTGAATACCACTTGACACAGTTTACCAGTACACCAGATTACCAGATTTGAATACATGAATTCAACAAAATATTTAAAATGTAACCTCAAAGAATTCTGGGGAACCCCATCTTCTGTGGTACAATACAAGTATACTGACTTGAGATATCAATAAAAATGAGGAATGAACACATACAGTACCCTCCACACTTACTGGCACCCCTAATAAAGATGTATATAAAGCTTTAAATTAAATTCTGTTTTTGTGAATATTATCAAACTCTCATAATCCCACAGTAAGAAATACATATTTTGATGAAATCATCAGGACAGCACTTAATCTCCAGCACTTTAGAATACAGAAAGGGGGTTGTACAGGCTCCTGGCTCCTCTCTAACTCTCCTCTTCAGCTCACCCCACAGGTTTTCTATGGGATTTAGATTTAGATGGCCATGGAATAATGTTGATTTTCTCTGTATTGATTTGGCTATGTTTTTGGATCATTATCCTGCTGAAATATGCAGTGATGACCCATTTTCAGTTTTCTGCAAGACATCTGCAGATTTTTATTTGAAATGTCCTGGTATTTTAAAACTTAATGATGCCATGCACTCTAACAGGTTGCCCAAATACATTAGACGAGAAACAAGCCCACAACATCACAGACCCTCCACCATTTGTTTTACTCCAGACTCATCTGGAGTCTTTATCTCCTAACATTCTTCCAAGCAACCTGATGACATGTAGATACTATCTTTTTTATGTAGATTTGGTGACACCAAAATGCCATACTTTGCTGCAGTTCTCTAACAGTGAGCTCTGGAGAAATTTTTACTTTTCTTACCATCCTGCTCACTGTGTGTGGTGGCAAGAAAAACTTGGGTCCTCGTCCTTGTGTGCCTGCCTGTGCCCACACCGAGCACACCGGGTCCCAAGCGTTCACTGGTGGGACAGTTTCCCTGGTGCTATTCTGGTCCCTGCACTGGCATGCTGGCAGGCTCCAATGCCAGGCCCAAGAACATGGGCCAGCTCAGAAGACCTGGGTCCCTTTTCCTGTCCCTGAAGCAGCAGCCCCTGTATCTGTTCTTGTTCCTGAAGTTGCAGCCCCTGTATCTGTTCCTGAAGCTGCAGTCCCTTTTGCCATTGCAGACCCTGCCGCCACCCTGGAGTCGACATGGACCACCTGGCACTCTGGGGATGCACCGTTGGAAGATGGGTGCTGTCATCTTCCAACGGTGCATCCCCAAAGGCCCCCTGCAAATGACTTAGGATACCTTCCAGGATTTTTTGGGGGATTGCTAGAGGGACATGTAGGTAGGCCCCTGAATGGCTCCTTGAGGGGGCTTCTATCCGGAGGACATGGAGGGTCATCACCTATAGGGGCCTTAGAGGAGTGGACGAGTGGGACCCACATGGGCCAGCTAGGGGGGCACCAACTGGAAAGCAGCTGTGTGGGACCCAGGGAGTCTGCATTTGCCACAGCATACCCCACCTCTGCCTTTGTGTGGTCCTGGGGCCCCCTGGTGCTCCAGAGTTGTGCTGTTGCACGGAGAGTTCGTCATATCCATAGTCAGTGGCCCCTAGAGGCCGTCCTGTCCTGTCTTGACTTTCATTTTCCCGGATTTCCCAGATTCTAGTTTAGTGTTTTTGTTTTCAGGTTTCCGGTGTTTAAGGTTAAGTTATATTCTGTTCCTTATGGTACTGTTCCTTAGTCTGGTATGTATTAAGACTAACTAACTAACTCTCTTTTGTCCGTTGTCTTAATGTCATTCTATCTAGAGTTTACCCCATCATTCATGTGTTGTTTATTTGCCTTTAGCCAGTCTCCAGTGTGTAGGTTTGTTTTGTGTTTTGGCCCTTGTGCCTTAAATAAAGTTTGAGTAAAGGAAATCATACGCCTCCCTTTCTACCTGGACCCTTGGCTACATGAAAATCTGCCATACATAAATGGAAGGTTCTCCTCTCTTCCCTATTTTGTTGGATGAGTAAATGGGCCTCAATGTTATGTCATATTTAAAATCCAGAAACACACCAAGTCATGTATTACTAAACGTTCCTAGACAAATGTTCCTAGAACTTAAACAAGTAAAGAATAAATCACTTTAGAATAAGTATTTTATAAGAATTGTAAGGTGTGCCAATAATTATGGCACTGGGGATTTTGTTAAAAAAAGACATTTTTTTCAGTATGGGGATGAAATAAAAAATGAATCTTTTAAGGCTTTTTGTATTAGATAGAACCATGCAGAGGCAGAGGGGAACTCATCCAGAACAGCAAGCATACTAACTGTCACTTTTGCAAAACTGTCACAGTTGCAGTAGGTTTCAGGAAGTTCTACCATGACTCTCTTTATCATGATGAAACACATTAATGATTTGAAGCATCAACTCATACAGTATGCATGCACAGGCAGACTTGGTTAAAAAAGAATGTCAAAAAACACAATCCAAGAGCAAAGTGAAAATGTAGACAGGGGGTACAAAAAGGCAAAACATGGCCAGAGCTGCTCAGAACGTTCAATAGTAGGCTTCATAAACAGCCTTACCATGATTATGGAGCAGACCTAATACGACCCAGCTGATTAACAGCTGACAATACAGTGGGATGGAAACTTACAATACTTAACAATAGCCAACTTTATAAAAATATGCTCTAAAAATACAAAACAAATTGAAAATGAAAATGAAAACATTACCTGTTTTGAAACTCCCTGTCACGGTGAGCTCCGTGAGCGTAACGGGGAAGGACCGGGAACCAGAAGACATGGACATGGTGAGGGGCAA
>JBBJLR010000024.1:2276105-2295327 GCA_037577145.1 Brachypetersius gabonensis
ATCCAGGTGAATAATAATATGGGGCTGCCATTGAAATGAATAGAGCCTTCGGCTCCATTCATTTTAATGTGCAGGCCTTAAAAAATAAAGAAATATAGATTTCGAGGTGTATAGTAATATGGGGCTGCCATTACAATGAATGGAGCCGAAAAATTCGAAGTGAATAATAATATAGGGATGCCATTACAGTTAATGGAGCCTTCGGCTCCATTCATTTTAGTGTGCAAGCCCAAAAAAAATAAAGAAATATAGAAATCCAGGTGAATAATAATATGGGTCACGGGATTCCCAAAACAAAATCAGGAAACAAAATCACTTTTAAAAACGGGATTGGGACGGGACTGGAAAAAATTTAAGCAGGAGTGGGCGGGACCGGGAAATTTAAGTGGGCGGGACCAGGATTTTTTTTAACGTAACTGACAGGTTTTAGCCTAAAAAACAACAACACGGGAGTGGGAGGGAATGGAAGTCATTCTTCTGGGATTAGGATGGGATTGGATTTTCCCCCAGTTTTTTTATGGGATTGGGACGGGACGGGATTTTTTTTGTGGGAGTGGGACGGGAGAGATTTGAAAATTCACTCCCATGTCACCTTCTAATGCCCGCCTGCTACCTACAGCAGCTTCAACAGCAGTACATCATTTTAATTAAATAATGATAGCTAGACTTATTTTTCGTTTCAATTCATAGTCTTGTTTCTATTTTTAAAGTGTATATCTGTGCTCAGTAATATCTTGTAAGAAATGTTTGAATATATAATTTAAAAATAGAATAATGACTATATATTTAGGGTGGCTTGGGATCATTTTGGGTGGGGGTGCTTCAGACCTTCGGCAGAATTCAAATGAGCCATTTTAATCTAGATTAATTCTAAGATTACAGTAAGATTAATCTAGATTAAAAAAAATAATCTATGCCCACCACTAGTTTATATTAGGGCTGTCAGTAGATTTAAATATTTAATCGCGATTAATCTCATGTTTGCCATAGTTAACTCACAATCAATTGCGATTGTTTTTATTTCTCTTATCAACATAGGAGTAGACCAATATGTTTGCTTTGTGCAGATTTATCTTTATTAATGACAAAAGTGGAGTAACACTGTAAAAAACGTCTGTAAACAAATAAGGCGATTTTTAACTGCAGTGTTCTCTTTAACACAGTCACACAACTGAAGTTCAAATATTTCCGTAAAAACATTAATGTAATCAAATCTAATATAAAACCAAAGCTATTTGCCACTGCAGGGCGTTCACGTTTTATCTAGCTTGTTATTGAAAAACAAGTTCCCAGAGTATGGGGGTGCAACCATTATAGCAGCTGCAAAGCATGTTGGTGGAAACAGTGTTATTAAAGTCACATTTGGTGTAATGGTCAGGCATCTTGTATGGATAAAAGTAATGGGAGCACCGTACATGTTAGCTGTTTTTTGTGGGGGTCAGATGTCCCATTACTTTTGTCCATATTAAAAAGTTCAATCTGTGCGTTCTGCAAAAAGATGTGCATCTCCAACCTGCTAAAGAAAGTCCCAGTCTGCCCCTCCTCGCGTTACTTCAGTGAAAGCAGCGACTTTCAAAATAAAAGGATTTGAAAAACCTGCGTTAACGACGAATAAAATATTTGTCGGCATAGTGGTGGCAATACACTGAAAAGTTGTCAACCACCATAAAAAGAAGAAGAGAAGATGCCTGCTATGTCTTGTCCTACTATTGTAGTGTTTTAAACTTTCCCCCAAAAATATTCAAGTTCTGTTTATTTAGTATTAGTAAAATGTACCCTGTCTAAACATAGAAAGAGTAAGAAATAGTTAGTTCAATGATTCTTTTGTGTAGGAGTTAGCAGTTAGCATTAGCAGCATGCAATCAGTGTTTCTCACTCCGCCCCCCACACACACACACAACAAACCAATATCTCCTACCTTTGCACACTGCTAATGCTAACCGATAATACTAACATTTTTTAAGCAATAAAGTTTTCTGATTGATTATTTTTTTTATTTACATTTACATTTTCTTTATATGTAATGCATTCAACTGAGTCTGGGAGCAGATTTGGGGGCATATTTGGGGTTTACACTATAAAATTAGGCATTTTTACACGTCTTTTCAATATAACTGATGCTCTTGGGACGTAACCCCCGCGGAAAGTGGAGGATTACTGTACACATAAATAATGGTGTTTGAGGGAACACAATCACTACAAAGATTGGGCCTATGTGATGAATGGATGGATTGTGTCAATTGTGGTGGAGAAGTAAAACGTTGGAAGAGAGTAGCGAGGTGGATGGAGGAAAAGAAACAAACATCTGGGTGTTTAAGCATACCAGTAGGAGAGCAGATTCCAGTGATTTTGCAGAAAACAAAAAAAAAAGTGGAGAATGATCACTGAACATGTCTTCCTGGTTGTGTGGAGAGCTTCTGTAGTTACAAGAAGTGTGGTTTCTCTTGAACTGTACATTTAACTTGCATTGCATTACACATAGAAATCTACAAATCTACAAGCTGTCGCATAATCAGTATGGTATGGGGTAATATTTTTTTTTCTATGAAGAATGCATTTTGCTGTAAACAAATGCTGATTCATCTTGGCTTTGATCATACTTTGTCAGCACTATAGAAACATCGTTGTCATTAACTAAAATGTAACATGTATACAGCTGTGTATGTTCACATTACAAGTTCATATTACAACAAAGCAAAAGCATGTATTTGTGTTCTATAACATCTGCTGCCATACAAGCCTTTCTACACTCCTAATCATGTCTTTGCAGAAAGGACGGGGCCTCAGCGTAGCACCCACTCTTTTCTCTATAACTTCTCCATACATCATTGTTTTCAATAATTATCCAGTTTCAAGTTGGTGCATAAACAAGCACAAATGTTCCAGATTTTTGGTCTTAATCTTGACCCTGGAGAACAGGTAAACCTTTTAAAGGCTGATCAGATGGGTCAGATGTGTTAGGAGGAAGAAAAGCAGTAACATACACTGGGCAGGGTTACACCAGGACCAGAACTGGAAGTCAAATCAGTATTGTGATTTGGTAACATATATGGCGACATATAGATCGATATAGACTATAGATCTGATATGAATAAATCAGATCAGACCCAAATGGAATATGCACTCAGCAGCATTAACTGTTTAACAGGCTTCTTTTAGTCACTTGAATAGATCCCTAAATCATATAGTTATTGTTGATACACAAATTATACACGCATACAAAGTAATACAGTATACACTAGAGCTGCAGAGTTTGGACAAAATATCAGTATTGCAATTTTACTCATATATCATAATGCCATTCAACATAGTACAGGGCTCTATCATCACATTTCTGAAATAGAAAAGGATTAAAGGGTGTAAATGTTTTTTGAAGTGATACATCTACTCCCCCATCCATAAGGTCCACATATAAAAAATGCTACAAAACAGAGTTTTTACATGTTTTTGTGATTAAACTAAATCAACACATTAAACTAAACATTATTCTAACTACAGCAATTCAGCCCCGCCTATTCATGAACTAAATCAACACTGGATGGTTAGAAATTTAGAGTTTGATGACCCTTATTCATAAGAAAATCCTCACCTGGAAGTGTGATTGGTCACCCTCCCAGATCACATCTGTGATAACGATTAACAGTCAATATGACGGATGAGATGGGCAGCCCTAGTACATAAACAGACAAGTACAATCATAGTACACCAGGAAAATAACCAATACGCATGTTTCTTGTCACAGTTAAGATTTATTCATTCAACATTTCACATTACAAATATTTAAAAATTATGCATATTGTTATAAATAGTTGGCTGCAAACAATTAAATAACATTAGATTTTTTCTTTTCGTTTCACTAGCACTTCTAGACCAACAGACCAACTTCTAGAATATGGACATTTTTATAACATAACTTAATTAGAAAGAAAAATACAAAAATAGGAACTTATAAAGTGAAATGACAATAAAAATTAAGGTGATATCTTAAGTAAAAAATGCTATTAATAAATACAACAACCTCCCCATACACAGTTAAAAACTATTGAAATTTTGCCATTAAGTAACATCATTAACAGACAGATATTTAAATATTTATTTTCCTTCAGAAAATGTGAACCATATATTGTGGAGCACAATATAGCAATTAGTAAAAACTAGACACTTTAACATATTAAAAGCTTCACCTCAAAAATATAACAAAAAGATCTGATCCAAATTATAAAAATTAATTATACATTCCAATTAAAAAATATACCAATAAACAGCTAAATACATTATTGACCTAATAATTACAATGCAATCACAGTAGCTTGAAAATAAACAAAAAATAAGCAAATGAGCACAAAACCTTTAATGTTTTAAAAATAACTTCAATTATTTATATTAGTACAAATAGTTTGATTTCTTTTCTTTCCTTTTTTACAAACAACCAGCATGAAAAGGATTACAATAACAGTAGAAAATGACTGTGAAAAACATATTTAACATCTTCTTTAAATGTCAGCAATTAAAAATGGCATTAAAGAATTACATTGCAAAGAGTCTTTATCTGGAAAAAGGTTCAAAAAAAGTATTGCACATAACAACTCGAAGTTAACTTGCAACATTTACCACATTCAAGTCTTAAAAGTTCCCCTTCTTCCAATATAGGTTTTTCTTCCAATATAGGTTTGATTTTACTTCAAACAGACAGTAGGGATGAAGTTCTCAAGTCTTTCCAACAGCATCTGTTAAGATGCTCTCGTCCTGCACTGCTAATATGGTTCTCTCTTTGCTTATATATGTTTGCTTTAATCAGCACATCCTGAAGATACTAGATTATGGGGAAGTTATAAAGAATAACATACAGGAGGGGGGTGTGGGGTGTTCTTAACAAATTAAAGGTTTGGAAACATCTGGTGCACAACCACAACAATTAATTTTAATAGCTAATTTATGTACTTATTTTTTGTCATCATCATGCATGCTAAGGATTACAATAGGAGCTAGTTGGCAGTTCAAGAATATATATTTTCAAATGTTAAAATATCTAAACATCAAACATCCATTCTTGATACGAGAGCCTAAACATGAACCAAATTTAGCATTCTCCTTATATTATAGTCGACACTCCAGCTATGGAGAGGAAACCAAAATAACATGTTTACCTTTTTTTCCCCCCAACTAGGATAACCATTTTTAATAAACATTACTTTTGACAACATGTTCTTGCCATGCTGATATTTAGTTTGTGTGTGTGTGTGTGTGTGTGTGTGTGTGTGTGTGAGAGTGATTAAAATCTGGTGTACAAGATCCGTTAAACTTTAATCTTTCCTCTGCAGATTTGAAGTCGCATCAATGCAAGTGTGCGCTTTGTTGTAAAGATTCCTCAGCACTGAAATGTATAAAAAGCATAATTGAAAATTATATATATTAAAATCACTCCTCTGGTTTTTTTCTCTTAAATGAAATTTTTTCCATATATGCAGATCTCTCAGTAACAAAAGTACAAAAGCTACCTTTCACAATGTGAAAAATTGAGGTATTGCAAAAAGGAGTTTTCCCATTTGTGAAAAATGTGCCTAAAATGACTTGAAAGGAAAAAAAAAAGCATTTAGAAAAGTAGTGCATAATAAATGTTTATATGTGCATGACAAAATAATTTAGCTAGAAAACACTGTACCAAAAAATCAGCAGGCCATGTATAAAATAATCTTTTATCATCTCATTAACAGCAAATTTCTTCAAAAAGTGTTTAAACTTCTAAAATGTTTAACCACCACGCCCACAATCCTAAGTGATGGGGCTGGATGGATGCACTAGGACACCATCAAGCCAACACGAGGATAAGTTTCTCACTAGTGTATAAAGTTATGATTCGTTACTATCTCCCTGACTTTTACGCTAGCAGAATCAGAGGCCAAAAGCATGACTGTCAACCAAATCTGATGCTGTGTTCAAAGCTGTATGTATCGCCAAGCCGAAGGACCTGATGGCTAGCATAAATTCAAGACAATAACCGACAGCTGAACAATATACCTCTTTCATGACCTTTGGAAAAGAAGCAGGTGGGCTTGGAAAAGGCCAACATACGCAGGGCTCAGTGGTTTTCACTAGTGTTACTGTGTATTTTGACTGCATGCTTATTGATTCAAGGCCAATCTTTGGTTTGTTGAAGTTTGTCTAGTTTTGAATACTGAATGGAATGAGCAGGGGTGTGGGTGGGTTTGTGTGTATGTGGATGGAGGGGGTTAACAAACTCAAAGCAAGCTTTTGTTTGTAGAAGGGGAAAAAAGAGCCAGCTGTTTAGTAATATTCAGCCATCTTTGGTTCCCTAATGTCCTAACATACAACCAATAAGATGCAGGTCAAAGAGAGACTTGAGTTTGTGCGCGTGTGTTTTTGTTTTTTTGGTGGGGAAGTGAGTTGGGAGGGGGCGTGGTGGCAGGCCTGGAGTACGTGGAGAGATTTGCATGGTATAGGGACTACCTTCAGTTATGCTTCTAACTCAGGCTGAGTCGGCACAGATGCTACAGAACACAAGGTATATGGTTCTGTAAAGATTCTAAACATCTTCAGCACTTTTTTGCCATCATGTATGTGTCCATCAGCTCAAAAGCCTCTGTGTGAAAGCTTAGAAATTTGCACACGTTGTGAGACAATGTAACCCATAGCCTTAGAGAAATTGAAAGCTGGTTTTAGCGCAGCTGGGCCATGAATGGATTAAGATTCTTTGCTGCTGAAACTTCCCAAAGATCTTTTGATGACAAACAGCATTCCCAATTTGGATGCTATGTCCAGTTCTCCAAACTCTTGTTAGGATCAAACTTAGATCAGGAAGTGACAGATTTTCTAACTATGCCTTTTGTGTAATGTAATTTCCCTTTTCTATGGTCAATACGGAAAGAGGGGAGATCAGCTTGGTTACTACATCTTACTCAAAAACTAGCAGCTAAGCTTGAGGTATAAGTTATCTTGCTTTTCAAACCCAAAAATCTGATGCAACTTCAACATTTGTCAAAAAGCATTACATGTTAGAATTGATAAATTATAAAATATTCCAATATTTGATCATTTTATAGAAACCACATTTTTTAAGTTTTGTTTTTTCTGTTCTGATAAACCAAATGGGATTAAGCTTTGGTTAAACCACTGTGGTTTTATGCTGCATCTACACTCTGTTCAACAAAAAAATAAGTGCACTCTTCATCAGCAACACCTCCCCACCATATCTGCTCTATAGCCTCTAGAATCAAATAAAAAATAATGTAATACTTGTAATGTTAAACAGCCAATTACAGTCATAAGAATGACAAATTATGCTAATACTCAGTCTTCAGATCTCTGAAAATGAAATCAAATGGGATTACCCAAGAACAGAGATGTATTCGATATTGTGTTTGTTTCTTTTTCCTGAATATTTTTAGATACACATAAATTTTTCTAAATGACAAATTAAATGTGTTCTTTAAATTAAATAAAAAAGGAACCAGCAACAGAAAAGTGCATTTATTTAGACAATGATTTTGCGACTCCCAGTCTTCTCTCCCCATTTATCCTCCTGCCTGTCACCTTAGTTCCAGCGGAAGGAAATGTGGCGAGGTCGGTCACCACCCTCTTTCACCAGGGGTTTGTGGAACTCACGACCAGCACGTGAGTGGATAGCTGCCCAGCAGTATTCACAGTAATACTGGAGACAGGTCACATTAGCGCAGAAGAAAGGAGCAAACTTGCCTCCGCACCGTGTCCCCTGACACTCATCACACAACTGGTCGTCCAATACGTATGGCTTCACTTCCACCTGCAGTGACGGAGTGCAAGAGCTCAATTTAACAATTTAAAATGGATGCAACTGTTAAAATGTTTTCTCACAAAAAGTATAAAAAGACTGCCTGAGATTATCTGACAGTCAACAACATGTATTTAATTTATTTAACAATTTATTTAAACAAAAACAGATTATTTTGTTGAACCAGTTAAATTTTGTTTTGCATTTTATGGATGGTAGATGGAGACTGTCTAAGAGTGTTTGTGGTAGGAATCTGCACTGACCCGTTTATCGATTTCTCCATGCTGCAGTTGCACAAAACGAGCGCTGATAGCAGCAATGTAGCTCTGCTGATTAGAGAAGGCGACCCGCCCTGCTCCCTTAGGGTACTTCAGCTCTGGGTCTGTGTCAATGCCTGCATAGCACACGCCGCCATACAGCCTATCCATGATCATAGCCAGCTCCACTGTGATCAAAATAAATGAGCACAAGGATACATGCAAGCAAAACCACACACAAATACACACACATACGTCAGTGTATCTGATTGAACTTTCATCACAGTACTTTTACATCACAATTTTAATGAATAATCCTGGTGTCATCTACTCACTAAGTGCAACACTATAGCATCCTAATTTTATCAATATTTTTACAAAGCAAGTGCTAAAAACACAGCATACCTGCACGAAGAGGGCGTGGAACTCCTCCCACAAAAATGGTCTTCCTGGGATCCAGGGGCTGAGATCCATCCATCACAAAGTCACTATCATTCAGATTCCAAGGGCGAATCTGGACCTGTTTTAATAGAAAATATCAGTTATGTGAAATAGGTTGCAGCTGTGTGAAACCCAAAGCTGTCAGATCCTCAAGCAGCTTAAAAGGGAAAGGGAATGGACGTGATAAGAATATGTATTCTCAAATGCTTACATGCTTTGTAAGGAAATTGCACACTTCCCTTTACTTTCAAATCACATTATGTGGCTAATATAAAAGATCTTTACAAGAAGCACACTTTTCAATCTCTCTTTCACATAAAGTATTAAAAAGAGCTGAGCAAAACAACAAATACACAAGGTAAAAAGTACAGTTCTAACTAAATCTTGATTCTGCTTTTTCTTCTCGTTTAGAACTAGAAATGGACTGATTTAAAATATATATATGTACTATAAATTGATCATATGGACATATGGAGACAATGTTTCATTTATAGTAAAAGCACTCACAGGTTTGTCCTTAATGGTGGGGCTGGAAACACACAGGTAGAGCTTGCCATCTTCTTCAATGCAAGCATCAATCAGAGCCTGAACAGAGCTCTCATCTTGGAACAGGAGAAACGCGTAACCTTTTGGGGAAATCCACAAACTACCATCAGCCTACTAGTGAGCCAAGTGCCCATCTGTCAATATTCATCACAGGCTTAGTTACTGTAATACACAAATCAGGACGATCGTTTTACAAGCTGGAGTACAACTTGGCTCCCTGTAATCAAGTTCTCTAATTAGATAAATCTACACTGTCTGCCGAAGTCTAGAAAAATATTAAAAGTTTACAAGAACAGTTTGGCACAGTTCAAGCCCTTGCTGTGTTACAGATCTTCGCTCACCTTTTGGTGGAAAGTAAGATTTGCTTTCAGCCTTGTGGGGCCAATCCACAAACAGGTGCCCAAAGCGCCGGAAACTAGCAGTAATTTCATCTAGAGATAACAATATTATAGAACTGATTCAACTTCTCAAAGCATGCACAAAAAACAAAGGTGAGTTTAACATGAACAAGAGAAAGAAAATATCAACCAATTAGCCAATACCTTCATCAATGTCAGGGGGAAGGCCACCCACAAAGACTTTGCGGGAGTAGCGTTCAACTCTCTCTCCATTTTGGTGGGGATAGCAGTGTGGGGAGCTCAGGCCAGGAAGGCTCTGCTCAGCCCTCTCTTCATCTGGGAAGCCATCCTCCATGGGGAACAGAGACGAGTGGCCTATAAGAATATCATACAGAGATCAGTACCCGTGCCTGGCAACTCTAACTGAAGGCTTTGTCAAAGACCACTGCTTGTCAAACACATTTGAACCAATTACTTCAGGCCTGTGAAGGGCACCTAATAAGCAAACATTTTTTGTAAAACTACCTTTTTATTTTGACTGTAATTATTCAGTTCAATAATAGTAAAAAAAAACATTGTCAGTTTTGCTCTGTTTAATGTTGCTTTGTGTACTATATGTTCTTGCAGACTTCCTGATGCTTTATTTAGGATGCACAATATAGACATAAAACGTAATGTTCAATAGTTGTTGGAAGTGATACGAGAAACAAAGAATACAGAGTCGTTTAATAAAACAGCTGTGTAATAAAACAGAAATTTGGCTAACCTAAAATGCAAAACTACAAATTTACCATTTACTTGTGCATGTTTGTTGTGACAGTAATCATTATTGCTTCACATACGGCTCTGGGATTGAGAATAACCCCATGTGACATATTATAGGTAGCTAAGTAAGTAGTTAAGTATTTATATTGTTTTTTCAATTTGGCACTGTAGCAATGTAGCTAAATTCTACACTCTCTGCAAAGGCAGAGTTCAACAAATTTAAATACCCTCCAAAAATCCTAGCAGAAATGTCAATGTATACTGGCTTTCCTGCAGGAGTATTCAACTTTGGCAAGACATCTTTTAATTCGTGGATATTTAAATTTTTCATATACTCATAACATTTTTAATTATAGGAACTTTTGTTTACAATTGTGTGTATATGAAGTTAAACTAAACATCTATGTGAGAATATTGTTTACTCTCTTAGTTCACCAGGTTGGTTACCTCAGATAACAGGTACTTCCAGTAATATTTAAGTTTTAATATCACTCTTAATAGTTAATATAATAAATGTAACCGTGTAAATATCATTGTACTGCTGGAGTGATGTCACTCTCATTCTGTGTATAGATTATTTAATCTGTTCTGTCATCAAAGCCCTTGACCATGTGTTCACCACAAACTCTTAGCAATGCTTAGCAATAACAAATTAAAAGATTGCTCTACAATGTTGGTGCCTTTCTCTTTGCTCTTTATGGGCTACATAATAGGGGAGTGTAGGCCTGTTTCTTCAAAAGTTTCAAAAGTGTTATTCCATGCCATGTGTTCCAAGGATTAAGCCATAGCAGCTCTTCTACTGACATGACAGAAAGCAGGCTTGAGCTGCTTTATGAGGAAGTTTATGTAAGGGGGTTATTACCCACTTGCGAGTGTGTATATGCCCATGGGTCATGGCTGCTTGGTCATGTTGTTGGTGTGGGTGTGTGTGTCTGTGTCAGCTACACAAAGCACAAAAAAGCCCCAATTAAATGAGCTTTTTCACCCAAAATTGGAGAACTACAGTAGGAGAGATGTAAAAGGCACACAATCAATACACAAATGAAGATGGAGACTGTACATATACATGCACATTATTTACAATTGCCCCCCACAACATGTCATGCAGACATTAGCACTGGGATTTTCTAAATCATTCATATGCAGAGATTATTGCTGCTTGTTTTAAATGGGTCAAAAATTTGTTCTTTACCTCGTCGCCTCCCATAATTCCTTGCTGCATGAAAAATAAAATCATATGTGAGAGAACATGTGGGCAATTACTGCTTCCTCTACATTACCTTCAATCTAAAAAGAAATGTCCCAAACTAATCCACCTACACAATTCAAGTCTGGAACATTCTTTTTTCAAACGTTCAGTCAAATATACAGTAACAAACTAATCTGTGTGGCATCATTAGAATGATCCTAATGTTGCAATGTACACACCATACAGAGGTTGGACTATATCAACACATTTTCATTGCTTCCTTTATTACCTCCTGTTCAGCACAGTCAAGAGGAGCTCAAACGCTGCAAAGAAATTACCTTGACTTTCCTGGCTCGATGCCTAAGGTTATCCAAAAGCCTTTGAAAGAATGCCCACCCATTGCTGCATGAGCAATGAGAAAGAATCAACTTATATGCCCCTACATGTCTCAAAGCGCAAAATGTATACATTTCCAAAAGAGACAGTACCAACCTACCCAATGGGCAGAATGTTCAAAATGGCAAAATTGCGCAAAAATACTATTCTCATATAGGAGAATAGTATATACTCATATATACTATATATATATATATATCTCATATATACTATATAGGATCAGAGTTCATCTGATCCTATACACCCTATAATTATTGAATAAGTACATTTCTCAAATCCATGCAAATAGACATAGTTCAGTTGTGGGAGCAAGGGCTAACGGTAGGGTTGAAACGATTATTCGAGTAACTCGAATGATTCGATTACAAAAAATGTATGGTGACGAATTAAACGAAGCTATTTTTGCCACAGGGAGTAGGGTTTTTTTGCACCGAAGAAGAACACACAGCTCAGAGCAGGAGATATGAAGTAAGGCCCTGCGCGGGACTATTTTTTTTAATCCCATTACCACGAATTTCTGACGATTACCACCCACTCCTGCCCGCAACACCTGGTCATATATGAAAATAATTTTTTAAAGTTAAAAATCGATAAATGTTCTGTTATTGAAAGTTAGTGGCTCACACTGGCTGTGAAAAACTAAGAGAGCCGCAAAAAGCAGCTCGAGACCAGCTCGACGTCCTCGTGTAGTGGATGGAAAACGTGCCGAATATTGCCAACAAGAAAAATTTGGGTGGCAATATTGTTTTTTAATCTGTAGCAGAAAAGTCTTAAAGTGCATCAATTTGCCTAAAAATTTTTATAAAATTTTTATCTGTATTTAAACTGTAAACAAGTTTTGACCATTTAATGCTAAAAAAAAATATAATCAATAAATAATAATTCAAATTGATCAGGAACATTTAAACTCAGGAGCACAATAATAATAATAATAATAATAATAATAATAAAATATTTAAATATCATTTTATATTTTACAAACAAATCTTAAAGTGCATACAGACAGAGAAAATGACAAAGGAACTGAATAACAGGACGTTTTTGTTTTCTTTATTGTTCATAAGAATACAATGTACATCATAAATGTTTCCCAGGAAGGTTGATTAAATGGACTTACTTCTGGAGCCAATAAGCCAATGGTTTTTAGTTTTGATCTAATAAAAGTGTTGAGTTTGAATAAAGGAATAACAGCCAACTGCTTGCTCACTTTAAGAGGCCTTTCATGTTGCATAACCCGCTATTGATGTAGTTGTTTAAAAACACAAAAGTATGATTTACCCAATTACTCGATAAATCGATGAAAAAAATCGACAGAATACTCGATTCCAAAAATATTCGATAGTTGCAGCCCTAGCTAACGGTGTAGTAAACAACTGAAACTATCGAAACGGACATCACCCCCTCCACCAGGCAACTAAGACTATGCACTTGTGTAGTGCTTCCACATGGCTAAACTTGCTGACTGTGTAAACACACAGCTCACCAGGACTGTCATTTTCATTTGCTTGTACAGGCTTAACCCACTAGTGCAATAAAAGCAATAAAATCCATCTACACACCATTTATGGGCAAAGGGCTGTCTCCTCCTGGATGGGCAAATCCAAGGCGACCTTTGGGAGAGGAGGATATAAATCCTTTAGTTCAAGGCTGAAAAGGCGTATAGAACAACTCTGTCCATTAGTCACATAGTTTGTGGTACCACACCCCAAGTTGAAATAAAGGTAGAATTCATTTTATAATAAAATTAAAGTGTGGATCAGGTTATCCACTCAGTTGAGTCATTCTTATCAAGCTTGTTAAAACTCATTTGATTACAGGCCCTCAAATGGTAAACTGATACCTATGTAGGTAGGTTCCTTGAAACATGTTTTTTGTATTAACAACCTCACATGATGTTTCTTTATTTCATTTACAGGTGATGACAGCCAACTAAGTTAAATAATCAATAAGCAGCTATCATTCACTAATACATTGTCAAATCACTGCTTCTCTGATAAACAACCATATGACCAGATAAAAATGACCTTGTACAATACTTAACAATACTTCAAAACCATTTAAAATCATAATTCATACTTTTACAAATAAAGTATTTAAATTAACACACAGCCCACTTGTCTATTGCTAACTCTATTGCCACTTGTCCTCATTGCTAAAATTCCATTAAAATGTTGAGACACCAACTATACACCAGCCTCTTCAATGCCATGTATTACATGTTCGCACCCCTTATCAATCATCCGATCTTATTTTAAAGCAAAAGTATGTTACGGTCAGATAAAGGAAACATGACTGGATTAAAAGCAGTGAAATCGGCAGAAACCTTTCCACAGCTGGGGTGCACTGCTGGGATGCAACAACGAAAGTCCTTTCCAGTTAGGCACTAAGGGAGCCATCTGGTAGCCAGGTCAGCAGGAATGCTGGATCTAGCACAATGTTTTGTTGCTTCAAAGAGAACAGAAAGCCCTTTCTACTGATGGAGGACAATGCTGGATGTTTTTCAAAGCTCTTTTACAGCAGAGTTTCTATCTTCCTCATCCCATCACTTGTTTAGATTAACATTCCAACCGTAGTGGCCACACACATTAACTGTCAACCTAACAGGTGACAGTGTAGGGGAATCAGTATCCAAACTACAGGTTGAGATGGAAAAAGCTACTTTCAGCGACTGGACAAATGCAACTTATGCTCTTGCTACAACTTTAAAGTGGAATTCCAGTAGGGGAAAAATCTAATTCTGCATGTCTCAATTAAGATGTAAATAATGTCATTCACAGTACTTTGAAGGATATTTGAGATTAACAAACAGTTTCTAGACAATGTTGAGTCAAAAGCATTTAGACCAAGACAAGATCCGATTCACCAGCTCACTGAAAGCAATTAAATGAAGTTGTTAGAAATAGGTTGCCTGATGCTTGACACATTATTTAATTATTTATAACATTATTTAAAAATCCATTCATAGTATAGATACCATTACTGTTACCATTATCAATATTACATTAAAACTCACATAGGTCCACGGTTACACTCAATTTTTTAATCTGTGAAATTCAATTGATCAATTTGTATAGATCTTTTTTACTCAGAACAGGCAGGGAGGATGAAAATCTGGCTAAGCCCTGCTACGCAGCATCATGGGCCATTTGTTAGTCAGCATGGTGCTTCACCTCTCTCTGAACAGTGACTCAGTTCTGATGGAAAGCATTAGGCAGCTGTCTGCTTTGTAACACATGAGCAAAGGCCACAATATCAGACCTTTGTCTCTGGAAGTCTCGATAAGGGAATATTTGTAAGGGACAAGGGTCTGCTGCTGGAATGGGTGGAGAGGTCTTTTTACTCACACTTTAATTTCCATTTTATAAGCTCTAATCATTTTTGTACTGAGGTGAAAATTTGGTTAAAATAAATAAATGGGCTAATGAACTATCACTGTCATTTATAAAGTTTTTTTTTTAATTCTTGCATGAAAGGGCCCTGTGACATGCCATCCAAAGAGAAAAGGGAAAATGAACCTGAGTGAATAATCAGAGATGAAACACAGTACAACCTCAAACAAAAGAGCAGCTCTTTCTACTACATATTAGAAAATCTCACAGGACTAAGGAATGCCATGCAAGCACCTCAGCATCGAGTCAACAGCTGTAAAGTCAAAGGTTTCCTGACATCTATAAAGCTTTTCATGTGTGAGATAATTCTTCTTCTTATCTTACCTTTTAGGGTGTCCTGCTCGGCTCGCATGATGTCGATGAGCGAGTTCTCCAGGGAGTGCATGTTGAACCCGTCGAACGATCGAGTGCGCTCCTGTGCAAAAGGGAAATGAGAGGCAGACAAGGATTAGAGGACAAGAATAACTATTATGACAATTCTCATATCCTGCAGCTCGCTGGAAATTTTGTTTTTATCTGCAATTTCAAGCGGCTGGGCTTTTGCTTGCTCCGAACACTTGTTCATATTTGTGAGTGGTGTAAAGACATTATTACAAGGATATTATTATTATGCTTTATTCTCTACTGTATGATTAACTAAAATTTAAATAGGCAGTGAAAATGGCTGGGAAAAGTAGATGTGTTCCAAACGTTGTCAAGTGCAGAACTTCACAACTGCAAACTATGCTACATGATGGTTACCTTGTTTTCGAACCTACCTGACTTGGCCATAAACAACAAAGGATTAATTAACTAATAAACCATTAGGAACTTCAAGGGACAAATGGTCCTCTGCAAATGTGCAAACAGTTTAAATGTACAGCACAGTATGCATAATATTTTGCAATTTCAAAATATGGTCCTTGAAGCAGCATTTAATATTTAATGGGATTTAAAGGAGACATATTATGCAAAACAAAAAAAAGGGATGGGATGGATGGAGGGATGGATGGATGTTAGACACAGCAAGAGTCCAGTGTACTTTGGACAATGAGCCTGTCGTACAGCGACAGTCGACATATCAGAATCAGAATCGCGTTTATTGGCCAAGTATGTCAGAGACACATACAAGGAATTTCATTCCAGTCAATGCACAACAATATAAAACAACAACATGTAACATTGTGTGTGTATATGTGCCTACACTACAGCCATATGTATCTTACAGAGCATGCTTGCTGCTCCAATAGACCAAAACACACGATTCTGAGCCAAATGACATTACGTCAATTGACGCCATGTCAAATGGCCAGCGCATGTGATCACACATCTATGCTGAATTACAGTGGCACTGATATCCGTGAGCATGTGGCGTTCCAAAAGTGAAGGCCATTACTATGGTGCACCAAGTAGTGAAACAGGTGTTGCTTGACAATCAGAGAGGTTGCAATAAAACTGAACATGAATCACAGAACAGTACAGTCTTCAAGACATTTCTTTGCAGGTTCAGCCTGACATTATGCAACAAAAGTCTCAAAGAACAAATCTCAAGATCACTTAACGCTTAAGACTGTAAGCTGAAACTAATTCAACCACTTGATCAGAAAACAACGAAAATCAGGTCGGTCATTGTGGAATTGTTTTCAAGCCTCCGTGTCCAGCATAGCTTCTGCAGTTGAAGCATCTTTTTATGTGATTCACCACAGGCTCTGCCCATTTCCAGTTACAAATTAGCATCTGCTTGGATCTCCCAAGCACCACTCATCTCGATCAGTTAGAGACTCCTCAACATACTTACTTTAATGGAAAGTGCTTTCACAATGATTCAAACCAATCAGAATAGGCAAAGGCCATCTTCAGAATTATTGCTCACTACACTTTCCAGAGAGCTATGATAAAGCATTCTAATGTTCCAACGCGAGAGAAACAGTATACATTCAGCCATGTCAAGCATCTTCATTTTAAAGAAGTTAATTTCAGAACATCCAGTAACTCACCTGGAACAGTCACTGTTCACCCTGTCAGAAAGACTGTGGGTGGATGGAGGTTCAATTGCTTATTGCAGCTTTTTGTCAGTATCAGTACTGCAGAGAATGATAATGCGATAACAGAAGACAATATATTATGTAGCCCTAGTGAACTCACAATCACCTACATAGTCACAAAAGCATGTTTTCAGAGGGGTTGTCTTTGATGAGCTCCTCTAATGAGAATTATTAAATGTGTCATGTTACACGTGTTTGTAAAATATTAATCCAAAAAAGAGTGAGGCAGATACTGAAGCTTTTCACATCAAATCATTCTAAAGCCTATTAATCCAGCCTTTGCACATGGTTGCAAGGGCAGGGGATAAGAAATTGTTACACAGGAAAACATGATTGACGTTTGTGATACGTAATTAAAATGGGGCACCAGCACTCAGTCAGTGAGATGGAGTTAAACAGCCATAATCAGCCATAACCACAATGCTGTAAACGAGCAAAAACAAGGTAATATAAGCTAATTGGACATAAATATTATTGGACATAAATATAAGGCTACATGCAAAAATTTGTATACAAAATCATATCAGTATATGTATCTGTTCAAAGCTCACTAAACATTCAAACTCAGATGGAGTTGTTTGGGCTGTCTTATACTAAACTTATACTAAACTCCTTTACTTTTATCACATAGCACTGAGACCACCAAGCAGTAGAGAGTCTGTGGCCCATGGGTTATGTGCCCAAAAAGAAGTCCAAACCAGTGCTGGGTACATGCTCAGGTTCTGGGTACATGCTCCAGCACACCCACCATAAGCAGAGTGAAAACAGCGTCTCCCATTAAGGAAAACAGAAGATGAGCTTTCACAAAAACTGGTCTATATTCACAGAAAGCATGTTTCATGTTAAAAAGTACTTTCCCTGGTAGAAAGGGGTACTTTCAAAGACAGGATGTTAATTAGGGAGTGTGTTATATCTATATGCATCACAAACTGTATTACCAATTACCCACATGTACTATAAAGTCTACAACTAATGCTCAGGGCCTCTGTGGCAGAGCTGAGCAATGAGTATGTGTCTTCAATCCTGTAAGAAAAGCCCCACAAATGGACTGGTGTGGTCTGCAAACAAACATCTTTTAATTGTCTCACTGTCAATTTGGTCACTAATTGAGCCTTGAGCATGGAGCAAATGCTGGTGTGAATAACAAGGAAGAGATGCCTTCCATCAGCCATATTTGTTTATTTGTTTTCCTTTACAGTGTCTTCACTTGAATAGCCAACTGTCATGAGAACCATCTCCACTGTCATGAATGACTGCATCTCCAATTTCCCATTTTCTCTCCAAGCAACTGCTTAATTACACATTTCACAAGCACCAGCTTGTGTGTGTGGTTGTGTTCTCTGTATGAATGTGCATACACATTCATACACAGAGACAGTCTATGCTTTTACACCAAACACAAGATACAGAGTCTGTGGAAACTTCCAGCGTCATTATGCAGTGCTGGTAATCACAACACGTATTCAACCAGCTGGAGCAGATAGCTGCAAACAAGAGCTGCCTGTTCTCTGTACTGAGGCCACAGGTTCCAGCCACTCTCAAATAGTTTGTGTCTGTTGCTGTTTAAATGCCACTTTGCAAAAGACCTAGAGTACAATTACACCCTGGGTGACCTATGCATCCTGATTAGGCTGCAATCAGTGCTTAAAAACAGTTCAATAACAAGATTTAGGCACCTGTTCACTGTAATGAAATGGAAACTGTGGCACAGATTCAGGTTTAAAAGACATTTGGGGCTAGTGACCCAGAGAAATGTGATTGTTTCCTGAAATACAAAATCTATATGTCTTAGGGATAGAACGCCAAAGCCAACACTAACAAACCTCTTAGAGATTTCCTTATAAGAAAAGAGGGCAGTGGCTGAAAATCACTGGGTTAGAAATATGAGATTGTCACAAACACACAAACAAATTCTGGGTTGTTTTGATTTAAGTAAGCTAATGCAATTTTAATAAACTATGAAATTAGAGCTGCAACTATAGAATATTTTTGGAATCGCGTATTATGTAGATTTTTTCAAATAGTCCTGCGCAGGCTTTACTTCATATCTCCTGCTCTGAGCTGTGTGCTCTTCTTCGGTGCAAAAAAACCCTACTCCCTGCGGCAAAA
>JBBJLR010000024.1:2295427-2307965 GCA_037577145.1 Brachypetersius gabonensis
CATGCACCCCCTGCAGGTGGACTTTGGTGTCGAATTAAACGAAGCCTCGAGGCAATTATTCGAATAATCGTTTCAGCCCTATATGAAATATACAGTAAACAGTTGTGGTTTCAGTCCATCGTGGATTTTCGAAACTCACATCTCTAAGTACAGATGACTAACATTACAGGACCCGTGCGCCACGCGGCGGTTACCAAAGCAATCAAAGGCAGGAACGGAAATAACCTCCGCTGCTCAGCGCTGCCCCAATCATAAACAAGATGAGGTGGCGTGGTGCACGAAGGCCAGACATTACAGTCCCATGTACTCAGAAGAGGCAGATTTGAAAGTAGTCAAACCGAGAACGTTAAGTTATTTCTCCTTGCTGCTGACTGGCTGTTGCCCTGTGACGCTGCAGTCTAGAATTTCCCCCGTGGAATGTCGCAAGTGTTTTTGTGTTTCTCATTTTGTTCTTCTAAAAGCCCTATATTTTTACTATTGTAAATTAAATGAATTTTACTGTATTTACTTGCTTATACCAAAGAACATGCCGTTGCATTAATTACAGTACAGTCTATACAGGGATAACATCGGTATTTACTTTCTAGCACTGCTGGGGCCGTATTACAGAAACCTCCTAACTTGAAAATCCTATCTTAACTGTGTAGTAACCATGGTAACGGCAGTTTATGATCTTATTTAAGAAAAAAGTCATTACAGAACAACTGCTCCTAAGTCCATTTTCCTATCCTAACTTGAATTAAGAAAAGTGTATTAGAGAAGCATCATAACCTCAAAAAATCTTAAATAAACTCTCAACTTTAGGATAACCCTTCTGCTGTCCTAACTGTCGCCAGCTGATTATTTAGACTACGGGCCGTGTGATAATGCCGATAGCCGACCAACTCCGCCCAGCTTTGGAGAAGCCAACAGCGCTCTCCCGTTTGAGGTACAATTAACAAATGCGCTTCATTTGTTTTTTTGTGGTGATTTTCAAAGCGAAGTGTGTGACTGTGTGTGTGTATGTGAGCGAGAGAGTGAGTGAGAGAGTCCCTATACTTTTGTCCACATAGTTGTGTATGACAGCTCTGTCCCAGTACTTTTGTCCAGAGCCTGACATTGTTTAACATCCATATTTTGAAGACAGTAACAAAGATACAGTTTAAAGGACTGTAGCCTCCTTAAGCTACTAGTGGCAGCTTAACGTGTTGCGTTAGTTGCTAGGTAACAGACATAAAAGTTGATCATTGATGTCAGATTTAGGATTACCTAACAAGAGATAAGATAAGGCTAATGAGTTTTAATTTAAATTGACTTTTTGGGAGCATATTTGGGGCAGATGTAGGATTTACATTATACAAATGGTTTGGTTTTTTTTTTAACCACATCACAAAAAACGCATTTTTGTACTATACACGGGTGCTTTTAGAACGTAACCCAGGGATTACTGTAATGTAATTTGTGACTCCTTTTCCTCCTTTTTTTTTACAATGTTGCCAATTTAATATACAGGAAGGCTTAGCTCAGAATGTACCCTGCCATCCAGTAACCCAGCATACAAAGTCAAATCCTGCTCTAGTTGGACTAGGGCTCACTAAACAAATATGAGCTCAGGTGGTCACATGTCCTGCTCTTAAGTGGCACATTTTGGGTGAACTTTCACAGCACTACAGCACCAAAATATGTTTTTACTGATTACAGTGTTACTGATGTAAAGATCTATGTTCTATGTATCTAAATAAGATCTATATGGGTCCTTAGATATTCATAAAAGATATTTAGATCTAGAGATACAGTGCAAAATTAGATAACATGGCAGCAAGTTCTTATAATATCAGACTTTCATTCTGGAGTAGTTGACAGCATGTGCCACAGGAAACCAAATACTGCACTTAGAAGAACAACTGAATGGAAAGGTTCATACTTGGAAGGGAAAGATGTTCTCACTCCTGCTGATGCTTTCCTCCATCCAGGATTTGGGGTTGAAGCCAGGGCTGGTCCTCGAGTACTTCTGCGAGGGAACATGATTGTTGGGGAAGTTCTTCTTCAGGGGTGAGACGGAGTTGAGTGGGGCTATGCCCCCATTCAGGCCTCGACGGAACTCACCACCGCGAGAGCCACCCCAGCCACCATAGCCACCGCCCGGACTCCAAGAGGTGGAAGAGGGTGATGGTGAGGGGCTCTGGTAGTTGCCCCAAGGTGATGGTGGCTTGCTCAGGTTGTTGGAGAGATGAGGAAGCTGGCTAAAGGCAGCACTGCGATGTGGGAAGGGAGGTGGGTGTGGACTGGCAGGTGAGCGGCGGTGCTGCTGGTGCTGGTTGTGAGGGTGTTGGAAGTGAGGGTGGGGAGGGTGGTGCTGGGAGATAGGCCCAATCTGAGGTGAGAAGTTACCCCCAAAGCCTGGACTGACATGGTGTGAAAAATTCTGGAACAGCAGTGGCCCACTGTTGGCGGAGGCAGCCGGGTTGAAGAAGCTGATGTCCTCATTGATAATGTTGGAAGGGGTTGGGGGGATAGCAGCTGACCAGTTGTTGAAGCTGTTCAGGGAGGAAGAGGTGCTGGACTGGACAGCTGTGCCCAACCCAGAAGGTTCCTGATAGTCAAAGGGCGTCAAAACAGGGGACTCAAGACGGAGCTTCTCCTTGCTGTTGGTGCTCTCAGAAGAGCCACTCTCAACCTTGCTCTCCTCTGAGCGTGCCTTCTCCAGCTCGGAGATGATACCACCCTCCTGATGGGCGGGGGAAAGCTGCTGTTTCTCTTGTGGCTCTTGCAACTCCTGCTGTTGGGCTTTGGGCTTCTCCGAGCCAAGGATTTCATCTTGCATGTTGCTATGGGCAGTAGCCGCGGTGAACAGCCAGGGAGAGCCACCATTGCTGCCATTCCCAGCTGTGGTGTTGTTCATAAAAGCAGCAGGACTGGGTGTTGCATTCTGGTGGTGATGCGAAGGTTGCAAATGGGGGTGAATCCGGACTGGGAAAGCGGACTTGTTGCCAGTGTTGTTTTGCACTAGGACTCCAAACCCGTAATCCCCCATTTATGTTATCCAGTAAGGACTGACACACAGTACTCTATCCTGGAAGAGAAATAAAAAATGGCATTAGTTAATCTATGCACGTACTCCTAAGCGTAGTCGTATCCACATCTTATTTTCTGACATGTAAGTTATGAAATGAGCTGTCTGGTAAGATTTGGAGTCTGCACATACACAAAGGTGGGCTGTAATCAGTCAAAAACTGATGAATAATCTTCGTAGCGTCTAGTCCAACCGGCTTTCCTTAGCAACCATTTAATGGACGACGTGAAGCGTTTTCTTTTTTACTATTTAAATACTCCACATTAGGCCACGAAAATTGGACGAGCGGAAGGCCAGCTGCCAAAAAATGTAGAGTGGTCAAATTGTTTAAAAATATAACCATTTATCGTGCTCCTATGGCACCGGACCACAGACGTCGAAGGCTTAGCATGGACCATCAGTGATTTCCCAACATCAGTCCGCTCCACCTTGTACGGTCCACGGCCAATTACATTTTCTTGGGCTTTCACTCGGGGTTGCTACGGGCGACCACCAGCTAAAGCCTCTGAGCCAACACGACGCGTTCTCATTGGCTCTCACTAATTACAGCCTCGTGACGTCTCGCTGGTAGCCGAGAGCTAACCGGCATTTGCTAACAGGCTAACATACTCGGAACAGAAAAGGCCAGCTGAGGGGAAACGGCGCAAGAAAATACGGAGCTGACACGACGACGGCACCTTTACTCGACGTTACTGTCCATAAAGAACCCCCACACACAGAAAACACTTTGACAACTGGCTCAGCCAGCAGCGTTTAAACACTGTAACAGTCCTGGTCATTTCCTTCCCTTTTCTCAACGAACATGCTAGCTTTTTAGCTAACCCTCAAAAAAATGATGACGTCTTCTAATTTGTCCGGCTCTTCACTAGACAATTTGTGTTTTCAACAAGCCAATGGGCGTAAAACGACCCGTTTAGCGTCTGATTAAAATGACACACGAAACACGTTATAAATCAATAATAACACTTTTTCACCTTACTGCTACCCTTGGTCCAAGCGACGGCCGGGGAGAAGGATCCGCTCCGATGTGACAACCGCAGAGCAGCTCGATGCCAGACAAATAAAGAGTTGTGAAAATATTTTAATTAAAAGGGGAGTTTTTTGTTTCTAAAAATTATAACACATATATATATACCACAAAAAACATGTGTGGCGAACGACAGCCTTGCAGCTTTTTCCGCCTTGTCTTGACGTGTCCTGCCTTTCTCAATGACACACAGCTCTCCTTCTTTGCTAGCAAGGCGCCAAGCTTCAGGCTGTAACGGAGCAATGTCACGTCATTGAGTAGTACACGAAGTGAATTTACTGGCGAGCTGCAAACCGTTCATCGACGGTCTCATTGTTTTAAAGCGCTTTATCTCTTTTTTCTGAGCCAGCGGTCTCCTGACGGCCGTCTCTCTGTCCCGCTGCTGTCCGTCTCTCCACAAAATCTGCCGGAGCTCAATGACAAGGAGACGAACCAGAGACGTTTCCGGCTGGATCTCCACCCCTAACTGAGCATGGTCCCGCCTACAAACCCTTCTTCTCCCACGCTTGTCGAAGTCAAATGTATTCCCATTGGTCTAATAACACACGACCACGCCCTTCACTATAATTTGTGCCACATGTCTCCACCCATTAAGGTAATTTGACTATCGAGGCCCCGCCTAAACCACTGCCTAGTAAGGTCGCTATATTAACATTGTTAAAAAAAAACAGTCTGAATGAAGGCTTTCTTCCCCAGCTGATACCCTATGTGAACTCTTTTCACTTCTGTGAAAATGGTGTGAAACCTTAAGGGAAGATTACGTTTTTATGCTAATCAACATGGCGTGACAAATGAGCAAATGAGCAGTTGTAGTGGGTTCCTACAACCTGCATTACAACTGCCTGTACTGTTCTTCCCTGATTAG
Source organism: Brachypetersius gabonensis (assembly GCA_037577145.1). Taxonomy (NCBI): domain Eukaryota; kingdom Metazoa; phylum Chordata; class Actinopteri; order Characiformes; family Alestidae; genus Brachypetersius; species Brachypetersius gabonensis. Next base: position 2,300,372 of record JBBJLR010000024.1, read on the forward strand.
GCAAAAATGATCAATCTCATTACCAACCCGCTGCAAACTGATGATTCATGGAGAACAAAGAAGAAGAGCTCCATGCACAATAGCTGTGCCCACATACAAATCTTATTAGGGCCTACCACTGCCACAACTACTGCTATTTTCATCCCATAATGGTGTGTTTGAACCACCATACAAGGAACTTAAAATAATCCACTAGTGGCATTTTTTGGTCCCGAGACAATACATACAAAATAAGAGTGTCTGGACCAGGCCTTTATGTCTGTTTTTGTAAGCATAAAAGAAGTGGTCATGGGAAGTGCACAACAGGAAGTGTTAACAGAATAAATACAATACATTCTTTAATTTGAACACAAAAATCAAACCATAAATATGCATATTGCTATAAATGACAAAAATTCAAAGTGATTTTACTCTTCGTCCACCTCTTCATCTTATTGCATCTTCCTACATGATACTTTTCTTTCAGTAAGCTATCTGCTGCTTAAGTGATATTATTAATATCCACTTAATAGAGATCTAAATGTACTGTGTTTATTCACTACCTTCACTAACTACATATACCATGTAATAGTCCCTTAATTAAACTTATGATTAATAGGTTGATCTCCGTTGCCTGTCTAAACCTTGAACCTCAGTTAGCAGCCCCGTTTATTTCGCCTCTTTTTATATGTCTGCTGAGGTGGCACAACTATGAATAAAACATTAAACCCATTTAAAATTTAATTACTCTTACCTTAAGCATAATTATGGCTTTCTTCACTCCCTGAAATGAAAGAGTCAAGTCTCAACAAAGCCATATTGTGTTGTGCAATAGTGTTTGTCCATGCTGAAAAATGTAGTTGGCACACACAAGGCAAAACAAAGCAATGTAAGTTGAATAGGGCACTGGGATCTTTTACCTGCGTCCAGAAGCTACCATACTTACTTAGGCAACAGGTAAGGGGGAGGGGCTGCTGAGCCAGAAACGACCACCCTGCAGGTAGCGGTCATACCGGAAAGGACTCATCAACAATAGAACTTCATAAATTCCCAGAAGTTCCCTGAAACCCAGATTTCTGAAGTCTTTTATTTACTCCAATAGTGGTTCCTCTTCATCACTTGAACCATGTTTCCATCTAGGTCCAGACATTTAAAGGCCATGTAATTTATTGGGGTGACTGCAGCAGTATCCACAGTAGGCACAAGCTTGTGCATATTGTTCTCCTTCTGTTTGATCTCTCAGGGGTCCCCAAGAGACAGAATCCTAATTAAGCCGAAAAGGCCGGGGCAGTGTGTCAGCAGCATTTCTGAGAAAAGGGAATGTGGCTCAGCTTGCATGAACTTCAGAGAGGCATTTGTGATTTCATCAGTCCTCTGAGTCCAGTGAGGAATATATTATAGGAGAGCAGCTGTGTGAGAGTGCAGAACAAGCTGTATGCATTTACGCACGTGTCAAATTTGGATGCCAACTGTCATATCTAAGTCCAGCTCCAAGGCATTTCTCGAGCACAAGATGTCAGCCTCACCCTCAGGTAATCTTGAAGTATTATAGCAAAGTCATTAACATATTGCCTGTGAGTGAGCTCAAGATTGACAAGATTTTTTTCCTCACTACACCCTGTGCAATGCTGACTAGGCAGAACTACACAGGCATCGGGTGGTAAGACGCTGAGTCAGGCCAGGCTGCACAACCTTCCGCCCCACCAGAGGTGCTCTGAGTGTATCTTTATCAGTAATGAAACATTCCCCATAAACAGCTGGCCCTGGAGAGTTCCAGCCATTGTCCTTCTCTATGCATCAGGAAAAAGGATTGTCAAAAGAATATCTTACCTTATCAGCACCTACTGCTCAGTTCCCCATCAGTGTATAGCCAGGATGAAGGGTGAAATATTGCAGGCTGTGAACTACTAATTAAATATTAGAAAGAGAGGGACACTGGCTGGACCTTTTCTCGTCTCCACCTGCCACCATCTTTCACTTTCTGATAGGAAGACTCTGTATGGAGACAGATGGCGTGATGTAGCATATCAGAGCTGGAATCTGCAGTTGCATCAAACATTTACACACTTCCACCCTTCCCCTCCTTTTTGCAGAACACACATGCATACAGATTGCACAGAGAATGAGGCCCGTTTGTCATACATAAAAGACTGTAAATCTGAAAACCATGAATGGGGCATGTATTGAAGTGAAATGGGCTTCCAAAACAGTATCAGTCATAAACAACCTTTCGACAAACCACCACACCACACACTCATGATGCCTGACTCATGATGCCTGACATACAGTAAATGTATGCACAAACACCAGAGCCAAGAACATAGCCAGTTTTCTTGAAGCACACACTCTAAACTCATCCTGGTTCTATCATCAGTAACAACCTTTGGATATCCATGGATTCTTCCCTTCACCAGCTTTCATGTCCATTTTCATTTACCCTTTTCAATGAAATATTGCTCATTGAGCCCACCTAAGCCACCTTCCCTCTCTTTTTTGGGCTGTTGCTGTGGATGGGTCAGTCAAAAGCCATTCTCTCTAATAGAACTGATCATTAACTGATCTAAACTGACCCACCTCACAGTCCATTTTCCATGAAGTAACAGGTACTGCTACTGAGAAGTTAATTTGCCTGTGGGGAATTTCTATGAACAAATGTAATGTGAGGCGACTGTAGCAATGCTGGAGACAAACATTTTAGCACAAGGGCAAAAAATTCCTTAAATTCCATCAAACATATCTTGATATGGAGCTGTTTTGTCAAGAATGATCAGTGTAGTAAACAATAATAACCATGTGTGCCTAGTGTACTTTATACCTTACTGATATATCAAATATGCACAAATGTATTAATATTATCAAATTATTGACAGTATTGAAGCGGCTGGAGAGCTGAGGGGAGGGAAAGCATTTTATTTATCTGCTAACTATCTAATCTACCCACTGTTTTCTAGCTAGTGCTTTAGCCTTTAGCCATACATGAAGAACCACTGATTTGGCAAGGTTTCCATTACACATACATTACATACACGTACATAACATACAACAGATATATGCATAGTTCCCTTCACAGTTTACCTACCATATAGATTACCTACAACCTCCTGCTCCAATACATCTGACCGTATTCAGGGCTGCAATGCATGACAATGATATTAATTAAAATAAAAATTTTTATTGCTGGCCTCAGGTAATAAAAGAGTGACATCCTCCTCATGTGTACGTTCATACCATTTCAAACAATGCATTGTGTTGGGTGACCAGCATGTTTTATGTAGCCCATATAGCTCTAAACTAATGCTCTGCAAATGGGTTATAATCAAATACCTGATGAAGCGTAATTAGTTCAGCATCTGCGCTCCATGCAAAAGCACCTCTCCAGTTTAACAAGTGTAAAAAATAAGCACCCCTTTTTGTTATTGTATGCCCTCTCAACATCACAGATCTCACACAAAATAAGATAGAAAAGCTGCCCTAGTATGCAATGAAGTAGGTGACTGGACAACCAGGGAACTGGTGGACATATTTACATTACAATAATATATATCATCAGAACAGATGTGCTGCAAACTACAACCACCCAAAGTCTACATTATTATGTCTAGACTTGTAATTACTTTAAAATAAAGCACAAATTCTACATATGATGGTTGATTCAAATGCAGGGCTTGATGCACAAGTGCTGCCAAGTATGCAGCTGACTCTAAAATGCTCTATTCAAAGACTTGACCAAATAAGGCCACCTGTTAATGCTTCCCATAAAACCAGCACAGATGAGCTTCATACACCTCTGTTTGACACTGGGATGCTGACAGGGTGGAAACGAAGGCTATCTTATTACTGATCTGCTCTTTAGTAGTGTATAGTATTCAGTACATATTGTAGTGATTCACTCAGTGATGCTCTGTGAATGATGGCAAAGATAATAAACAAAAGCTTCATAGCAGTTAGATCTTGTAGCATCTTTTAAAAAAAATTATCTTGCTTTTAAAATTCCTTCTTGTAAACATTTTAAAAATCCCAGTTGTCAACTACATGATGTGACCAGCATGCCAAATACAGACCAATTCATAATAACTAAAGATTAAAAAGTCTTCTTACAGGATCTCCACATCATGGTTGGTTCTGCGGGGCCGCTGGTGGCTAATAATTACGGAATTGCCCCTGCGATCAGAAGGTCATGGGTTTGAACCCCAGGACTTCTAGTGGTCCCCAGGACTTCAGTGGACCTTGACAGGAGTAGTTCAGTGTGAAATGGCCCTGGAGTATATTGAAACATGATAACGAGTATGAACTTTTTTCGAGTAGCCCACCTTCATTCACCCCCCACATTCCGAAACACAGCACTTTTAGCTGATGCTAACCTCAAGGCTCCACTAGGCTGATAATACTAGCCTTTGGGGCATCACATAGCCAGTGTAGATAAATCACTATTTTTACACCATTAACAAGGCTCAAAGTAGCTCCACACTTCATTTCTATAATTCTGAGGGCCCTGTCATTTAAAACAAGACATTGAGAACTTTGAAAGTGCACAGGTAGTTTATTAAACAGACAGTACCTTCAGAGAATTTTCCGGTCGCCAGCATCTTGAAATTAAGACACGATAAGTTGACTGACAAGCATGAACGAACAGGTAGTATAGGGTAACAGATTGCAAAATGAACTCAGTGGAAATGCATGAATTTGTCAACTCCTGTTGCACCAACTCCGGTCTACAACTAATGGGAGTATTCACGTCACTAATCAGTTGTAGTTTTATTCAAGCTTGTCAGCTGACTTATCCCGGAAGGTACTGTCTGTATAAACTGTCTTTTAAATAAACTACCTGTGCACTTTTAAAGTTCTCAGTGTCTCTTTTTAAATGTCAGGACCTGAAGGCAGTGTCATGGTTTCTTAGCAGCACACGCACCTCCACAGTCACCTATGGCTCCTTGTTGGGCTATGGTGATGGTCTCGGAGGTAGTAATATTATCAACAGACTTGCTGTCACTGATACCATGTACTCCTCCCCGTCCCATTCACACCCACCATTAGGAAATTCTTGAAGTAGCTTGCCATGTGGCACATTAAATTATAGCTGAATCCTCACTGGATCCCCTGTGGTTTGCATACCACAGGCCACAGACCACTCAAGTATGTTGCCATCACCACCACCCTTCATCCATTGGGCAGCTTGTGGCCTAGAAGTTAGGGAGTTGTCCCTGCAATCAGAAGGCTGTGAGATTGAATCCCAGGACTGCTAGTGGCAACTCTGAGGTTCCCTTGAGCAACCAGTCAACAAGACAAAAAGGACACTTATGTGAGAATGCCTGTTCCTAGACTTCAGTTCAGCATTCATCACCATTATTCCTCAGCATCTGATTGGGTAGCTGAGTCAGGATCAGGAGCACTATCTCCAGCATCACCATGCTAAGCACAGAGACCCCCAAGGCTGTGTCCTTAGTCCTCTGCCATTCACAATGCTGCCAGTGCAGAGTCAATAAACTGTTTCTGAATGGAGACCAAAAAATGACAGAGATGGAGTTCACAAATTTTCAAGCACCAATTTGAACCTAATTCCAATCCTGGAGAAGAAAGAAAACTGTTTTGGTTGAACAATTTTTTAATTTTTGCACAGGAACTTCACTGAAATTGGACAGCAGGAGAGATACCAGTGATGTTAAAGACCTGCTGCAAACAACGCAGAGGGGAGAAGCAGGGTTTTTCTGTTTTAATGTAATGTTTTTATTTTAACAAGCAGCACTATTGTATTTTACAGGTTCTCATAAAATCAGACAAAGGATGGATTATGTTTGCAACACAGCACAGTTTAACAGGGAAAATGCAATATGTTCACCAAACTTGAAATCATTTAGCTCTATTTTAGAAGGTTCACTTGTTCTAAAGGAGGGGGGAAACACCACACCACAGGGACATGCCCTAGATATCACCTCAACAGGAACATGTCACAGCCCTTTGGCCATATGCTACAAAAGTAATCATCCTCAAAGCACTATCCCTAAATCTGTTTCAGAAACGTCTTTTGTTCCAAGGTGCCTTTCAAGCATACATGTTTTATCTGAACATGTTGACATGGTTGTTTCTGTTGTAGACCCTACATAATATCTAAACACAGAATCTACCTCAGCATTGTCCTTCACAACAAACGTGTTCAATTATGCTTTAGCAATTGACCACTGCAAAGCCCCCTAAACCCAAGTCCTGAGTAGCACTGTAGCCAAAAAACTGCACAGTCATCCTCGACAACAGGGCTGTTTTGTATGAGCTGAACACTGCTGGTGTACTGTGTCAAGCTTAGGGCTAAATTACTCCTGCAGGAGGATGTGTGGGCTTTTTTCCTCAGCCAACTTTAGCTGACAGCCTAGAAAGGCACTTCATAAACTCTTTTGTTTGAAACAAAGTGTGAAACATAGCAGAGCAAGGTCATTTGTGAAGGACAGGCTTTGTAAAAGCGGGAGTGGGGGGTCCTCTGAAATGGAGAATTTTTGCAGGTTCTTGAGCATGCACACATATCACAAGGCCCGTGCAAAAAACAAAACAAAACCAAAAACATAGCCCTGCCTCACTGCCTTAAAAAAAGGCATCAATACACATCCCATCTTTGTCCTTTTTCATGGCACATCAACATGCATTAAGAGCCCAGTGTGTGGCAGGAAAAGCAGTAATTACCATGACAACTACAGTGGAATGCAGTGCATGGCGAGGGTCTATTTATGGGCACAGCCTCAGTGTGAGTCATCAGAGTAACTGGTTCATCTCCAAAAAAGTCACTTCACTGTTTCTTTGTGAGGTCATGCCAGTGCGAATACAGTTTACCACTGCCATCCCTGGCTTGTTCTCCATGGCAACTGAAGTGCCAGCATGGCAGACAGCATCCAGGAGATTCCGAGAGTAATGGGGATAAATGAACAGGTGGAGAGAGAAGAGAAAATTACACATCTAAAGCCCAGCAAAAGATGGGGTGTGCGGCAAAGTTGGCAATGTTTTATCATTAATGCCTTCTCAGCTTAGTTTTCCTAATTTGTTTTTTGTTTTTGTTTTGTTTTTATGCTGGCTGTTTGCGGCACCAAAATGAACGTCAACCGTGAATCTTAATATTAATATTAATAAACTTAATATGAATATTTACAGTAAAATGATATAACATGCATACATATTACACATATTTCCTGGCTGCCCGCTGTTTGACGTGGTAAATGGGTTAAATGCAGAGGAAGAATGCTGTTCACACTGTGTGCTGTGGTGTGTTCACACACACACACACACACACACACACACACACACACACACACACACACACACACACACATATATTTCCACTCTAATACGTGTGTTCATGTTAACTACAAAACTAGCATTGTAAGTTCAAACAAGCCTTCGGTCAATCTGTCACGTGCAGGGTTTGGGGTGTGTAGTGAGGCACAGTTCCTTTTGTTGGTTTTATTAACAAAACACGACCTCAGACATAAAGAACATAAAGAAGGCATGAGGGCTCAAAACATAAGGAAACCATAAAACATGAAGGACAGGTTGTGAGGTCTGAGGGAGGCTGCCGTTAAAGGCAGCCTGCAGGTTAGGTAGGTTAGGTCAGGGTTTTGGTGTGTTCACGGGTCAG
>JBBJLR010000024.1:2308065-2320808 GCA_037577145.1 Brachypetersius gabonensis
GGTATTCCACTGTTTAGCCATGTTTCTGTGAAAATCATGAGATTGCAGTTCCAGAGTTTCTTACTATGATTGATTCGGAGCCGAATCTCGGTTTAGAAAGAGCTAAACCGGGAGTGAGTGAACAGAAGTGCAACGGCAGTCAAAAGCACAGGGAACTTGTGCATTCAGTGGTCAAACCTCTACCTTGTGAGGCTCCTCGCTTTCCCTCTGAGATGCGCAGCACCTAGCCCTCACAAAAAAAACCTGTCCATCTACTACATTTGATACTATGACAAGCAAACACGCAAATAAACTCAGACATTACCAGAGAAAAATGTTAACTGATCACGACCACGAGTGTTTTATTGCTTTAGTAAGGTCTACTATACATACATAACGCTACAAACCTAACCCTAGGTCTAAGTGAACACGCTAATGATTTGTCATTCTAGATAAGAGTTTGGTAACAGTTAGCATGATTGCCCGCTACTTACCGTCATACTTATGGACACATTCTTCGTGGAAAAATCAAGTTTACTCTTTCTCGTGACGGAGTTTTCCTCCACGGATTTAGTAACGTCAGCAAATGTAAATTTGGGCGAATTTTTTTTTTTGTTTGTTTTTAAAAGTTGTGTACACTCTCTGCTCCATTTTCTCCTATCCTAGTTTTTCTAATGCATTGGCGCTTGGCCGGAACTAAGTTTACCCTACCATTGCGTATTTCCGGTTTTCGTGAAAACGGTCCATACGGTACGTCAAAATGTTGACCAAAAAGTTTAAAAAAACGCACTTTGTCCATGAAAATATTATTTTACATGAAAGTGGCGCAAAAACGTTTGGGGGCTGCTGATTTAAATGGTACTGCTGCTTTCCAATGCTTTTATTTGGATATTGGGGAAAATATTGCCAGGAGTTCTTAACTAAAGCAAACTATTCCGTTCAATACTTGCACCTGTAAAAGATAAAGCCTAAGCAATTGAACATTTTTGCCGTGGTTTCTTCATTTTTTCTTCAGCTGTTTTATTGCAACCCTGGTACAACATACAGAAGGACATGCCGTATAAAAGAGCAATTGACACTGTTTTGTGGTTTGATAACCATGGACCTGAGGGGTTTCTTTCTACGCATTTTCACTCTGAAAAAAATGGAAATTTAAAAAATGAAGATAAATTATGCTCTTAACTTGTACTAATGAAATTACACCAGTAGGTGGCAGTAATATCACCCATTGTAGCCAATATCACAGAGAGACGGGGAGGAAGTATTGTTGCATGATGCGTTAGCTGTGGTAGCTTTGTTTATGTTGATACCATTATTTAATTTATTTTTCTGAAGTGGAGACCGGGCTCATTTCGACAACACAGCTACAAAAAAAAGTGCTCGTCATAAAAAGGGAATACTCTTCTAAAATAAGGACAAAGCGCCTCCTTACATTGTTAGCTCTCTGGCTAGATGTCTGTCTGCCCCCGGCGGCCCGGTTGGTAAGCATAAGGTAAACAGTCTATAGGTGGATGTAGATCGACAGTAACGATGGCAGAAAACGCGGGCGGCGCTGCAAACCTTCCCCCGGGTGACCCACAGCTCATCGCCCTTATCGTTGAACACCTAAAGAACCGGGGCTTGTTCGACGAGTTCAGGAGAGACTGTCTGGCAGACGTGGACACAAAGGTGCGAAGCAGAGTTAACGAACCCGTGTCTAGCAGCACGAGTAGGACACTTAATAAAACGCCACTTTGTCTAACGTGGTGAATGTGGCCGCAAGCTTCATTTACAGACATGTCCACTTGCAGGCCTTTTTATGAAGTCAAATTAACTCGAACTTCCCCGTTCCACTTTAAACGGTATCGCAGCTCTACTGTCAGCGAAGAGAGAGCACTGCTGCTCCGTTTGAGAAAGAGAGTTCCCATTAAGACGCCCTCTCAGTTAAGCTGTGAACATGAAGGAATGTTAAGTGTGACTATTAAAATCGTTTTCCTCTCGTTGACTTAAGCATGAAGCACTCAAAGTTGGCTTCTGCACAACAACAACCTAAATACGAGTGACCACACGTATAGGACACTATGCCGTTGCACGTTTGTTTTTAAATCGGCTGTTCTTGTTTAATTGGTTAAGGGTGTGTTCCCCAGGACTGTTCGATATCAGAACTTTGAGTTGACTCCTATTCCAGGTCGATTACATGAACCAATTTTCTTTATGCTCCGAAAACAAAGAAATAGTGTGGTAATTTGGCACATACAATATTATGAATGATGAACGAAGGGTATCTTCATCGGTTGTTGTCTGACCATAACAAGACAATACGTAAGTCCAACAAAAATACCTCAGCAGATTTACAGGGTCTGGCTAAACTTTATCTGATCATCCTCTGCTGACTCTTTTGGGGTACTAAATGTTTCGAGCCTGGCAGCATTGATTGAAGGCCTTTTCACATTTGCCTTCCACTTGATGCAGAGTAAAATACAGCCAGTCTATTGACACTTGTTGTGGAAGAACACATTTTTGATGACAGTGACAGCAAAATGTCATATATAGGTGTGTGCAAATGCAGGAAAATTTTAACATCTTTGAGTGGAATTAAGTCCAAAGTTTTGGAGATGACTAATTCCCAAATATTTGAGAATGTATTCTTTTTGAGATTTAAGTAACAAATTGACCTGTCTTCCCTTTTCTAGCCAGCGTATCAGAACTTGAGACAGAAAGTGGACAATTTTGTCGCGAATCACCTCAGTACACAAGAATGGAGTCCATCAATCAACAAGAACCAAGTCCGTAATGGATTGCGACAAAGCGTGGTGCAGTATGTCACTCTGCTGTTTCTGATTGAGGAAGCATGTCTTCAAATGGAAAATGGAAATATAAAGCCTAAATTTATTAAAAGTAATGCTGGGCAACGATTAAAATGTTTAAGCACGATTAATCACATTGTTATACACAAAGTTCAATAATGAACAAAGTTCAAAAGTAGTCCATTGACGGGGATTGACATAAGTGGTGCGCAAGCCCGAATAGATGTAAGTGATACGCAAAATGCGCACCGATTTTCAGTGTCCGCAGCACAAATGCATAGACCCTGGCACAGACGACCCCCACCCCCGATGCGCACAACTCCCCGAACCACGGCACAGGCACACATTTATAACTTTCCAAATAATAGTAATAAAAAATGTGTTAATGCATGATAAAATAGTCAGCATTAAGTAAATAATGCATTAATGTGATAAGGTGTTAAATTAGTCAGTCCTGTTGTTAAGTACATTTATTTAATATGTGGTTGCAGATTGAAAAAAAGAGGTCTGAAGATAAGAAATTTCTTTTTTACTTTTCATGCAGGTCTGGAATGTTGGAATCTGGAGTGGACCGAATTATAACGCAGGTTGTGGATCCGAAACTGAACCATATCTTTAGACCACACATTGAAAAAGCCATTCATGACTTCCTGGCTTCAGAGAAGAAAGAGGAAGGGCTATCAAATTCGACCTCTGAGGCTGAGCAGCAAGATGCTACTACCAGCAATGCCACATCAAAAACACAATAAAGTGGAGGTTAGCCATACAGCAGTATACTAGTAACTGGTTAAACAAATTAATATAACAGAGCCAAGTAATGTCATTTGTGTGGGGCTCAGGTGACGAAGACAGAAATAATTCAGTGTGGTATTTTGCTTTTTTTGTACAGTCAAGGTGCTATTTGATGCTGATGGACAATGTGTCAAAGGAGTAACAGAGTACCTACTGCGGAAATTCTCCCAAACTGGAACTTAACTCCACATGTGGCAAGATGCTCAGATTGAGCTGAGCTTGTGTGTATGTACATGTGAAATATATAACATGAAAGTGTTCTTCAGGCTTGTCAGTGTCACAGTGAAATCATGCACAGATGAAAGACAAAGTGAATAATTACTGTCAAAATGGATTCATTTCATGTAATACTTTTTTCTCAGAAGAAAAATTTAGTTCTGTGACTCGTTCCTTTATTACACTGAATTGTAACTTAAAATAAACATTACTTATAGGAAGAATGCCTACAGCATTGTATTATTTCTGGGTTTGTAGTTCTTATACAGGTATTGCAACAGATTGTTTTGTTATGGGGAAATATTCCACATAATGACCGGACCGTGGCCTGCTTTTTTCCCGCTGGATTCCTGTTGGTGATGACATTCTAGGGAACAGGGAATCTTCACTGGCGTTTTTGTGATTCCAACCAGACATTAAGCAGAGCAAGTTCCTACAAAAGTTCACTGTGTTCCATCTGATGCAGACGTGGTGTCAAGTGATGGGATCCATTTGGAAGTGAACGCTTTGGGCCACAGGAGGGCATATGGCACTGAACTCCAGCACTGTGATAAGGGCCACTAGTAGAAAGCTTGTTTTTATTTTTTCTCATTTGCAATAGAAGAGGTGCATTGTGTTCCTGGAGTTGGGCAAAGGTTTCACAAGTTCAGCTTGCATCTGTCTTTCAGCACCCCTCTTCTGAGAATGTGGGATGCAGACAGATGCTAGGGATAGACTGCTACATTTGGCAGTCATGTGTCTTATGTCATACAATAGTTAGAGCAAAGTGCTGTTTTGGTAGTTCACCAAATGACTAAAAAGTGATTTTGTTTTTATCTTTATTCGATGGTATTTCCTGAAAAATATATACTGCACCTCTGGTTGTTTTTCTTCCTAAAATGAGATATTTCAATTTTGTCTTGATTAAACAATTAAACCTATAACAAAATTGTATCTGTTTTCTTAAAAAAAAAAAAAAAAAAATTGGAGAGTATAGTGTAGTTTAGGGTTATGACCTACAGCAACACATTTTACTTACAATCCAAAATGACTGGTAAACCTGTATGACTTCTGAACTTTTACATTACCTATAGGAGTAGAGTTCTATAAATATATAGTTGGTAATTCTGAAAATACTGCCTTGTCTTTATCCGGTTTAACACTAGATTGGGTATATTTTTGACACGTAATATCTGCAGAATGTTAGCAGTTTCTATCTAGAAACAGTAAAACAAAATAGTGCTCGTGCATACAAAGCTTCTGGTATAAAATTAGGTTTACAATTTCCTTCATACACCTCTCTACAACAAAGTCTTTTAATTAATATTAAACAACGTGGTGCTCTGAACTTTAAGCCAGACAAACTGGCCAATATTGCCGAAAGTATTGGGAGAGAGCTGTCAAAGAAAACTATGTTGAAAATGTATAGGGACAAACACACTCTTACACACACTCACAATCTCACACACACAGTCACACACGTCGCTTTGAAAATCACCTTTAGCGAAAAAACGAAGCGCGTTTGTTAACGGGCCAAATTACCCGTAGCCTAAATAATCAGATGGCGACAGTTAAGACAACAGAAGGGTTATCCTAAAGTTAGGACAGTTTATTTAAGATTTTTATAAGGTTAGGATGCTTCTGTAATACACTTTTCTGAACTCAAGTTAGAACTTAGGAGCGGTTGTTCTGTAATGGCGTTTTTCCTAAATAAGATCCTAAACCGCCGACATCATGGTTACCACACAGTTAAGACAGGATTTTGAAATTAGGAAATTTCTGTAATATGGCCCCTGGTTCCCATCACCACTGCCTTGACCAATTCTGACTCAGCATTTTGGGTCAAACTGCTCAAATATTATTATAATTTTTTTAAATATTTTTAATTAAGCTCATATAAGCATGCTTCTAAAGTAAATAATAATGCAGAAGAAGAACATAGTGCTTAGAACAATTCTGAAAGAGGTTTTAATAACTGGCATTCATGCTCTGTTATCTTGTTTCTCTCATTTCTAATCCTGTTTTTATGTTTATTAAAAAGAATATCAAAATTCTTCAGTCAGTACACAAAGTTCCATTTGTTTTGAAAACGTGTTCCTCCACCTGGCATTTAAGCCCCTGGCCTCAGTATCTTCATCCTTTCCTCTATGTAAAATAGCAAAGTGTTTAACAGAAAATAAGTCTTCAACCAGGACTGAGCTCAGGTTTCCTGCACTGGTCTCAGCTATGGGCCTGCAGCCTAAGTCTCGAAACTGGTGTCTGCTCATTCCAAATACATTATTTTGCCACACTTCTCCCCTACCCCCATCTGGGGAAATGTGATCCAGCTATGGTCACAATGCAACATTAGAGGTTAAAGGCTGTCACCAGACTGAAGTCAGGGTGAAGAATTTTCAACCCTGAACGTCCCCCTAAAATCTTTGACTACCCTTAACTATGAGAAATGGGATTTTCGTGTGTGTCCTGATAAGCCTTGTTAAAAATCCTAAAGGTATCTCATTAACACTTGGTGAGAAAAATACATTTAAGGAAATTTTTATAAGGAGGCCACAAGGTGGCACGATTTACCCAACTGTTTAATTATGAACGAGTACTTCAAACATGCTTTTCAACTGCAACATAATGCTGAATAGATTTTGATTAACACAAGGGCCAAAAGCGTTTATATTCAGTAACATATAGAAAGTTATATGGAAACACTAACAGTTTACGTTCAACAGCATCCAAAATGATGGAATTATAGCAGTGTTATTCTAAGATTTACATGCAGATAGCCTCTGAAAAGGAATTCAGCTCTCACATTTCTCCTCCATCAGTTATTTAACTCGCAAAATATAAATAACCTCTCCAAAAAAGAAAACCTGCACTGTATGAGGAAAGGAGTTACGCAGCATTTTTGGCCTGAAATATGCAGCAATTAAATCTTACTGCCCTGGGGGAGTGTTTTTAATGTAGTGTGAAATTGTATGTTCAGGGCTTCGCAGGAGGGTTAAGGAAAGCCTCAGCTAACATTGCATTTGTCTTGTGAACATTTTTAAATCACCAGAGTAATTACTGAATGGGGACAGAGAAAAAAAATCCACCCTCCTCCCTCTACTGAACACAGCTGCCGGTCACTCGTGAGTTGGCCCTGCACAGCCCAAGCCACAACAGTTAAATCCCCATTCTTGTGCAAAGCCCTCCTGCATCTGTTGGGTTTAATTGCTCCCTGATTTTTTTTCTTTCACACCCGATGGTGAAGGAGATTCATTACATCCACTGACTCGCTGAGACTGGCTGCTTTCAGCCCAAGTGCATTTTTTTGACCAGCCAGGCAAGATACTTTCTAGTCCAGCCAACCTCTGGAATATACACTATATTGCCTAAAGTATTTAAATAAGTCAGGTGTTCTAATGACTTCCATAGCCACGGATGTATAACGTCAAGCACCTACGCATGCAAACACTTCTACAAACATTTGTGAAAGAATGGGTCGCTCTCGGGAGCTCAGTAAATTCCAGCGTGGAACCGTGTTAGGACGCCACCTGTGCAACAAGTTCAGTTGTGAAATGTCCTCGCTACTAAATATTCCACAGTCAACTGTCAATATTATAACAATGGTATTATAACAATGGAAGCGATTGGGAACGACAGCAACTCAGACACGAAGAGGTGCCACGTAAACTGACAGAGCGCGGTCCGCGGATGCTGAGGTGCATAGTGAGCAGAGGTCGGCGACTTTCTGCAGAGTCAATCGCTACAGACCCCCAATCTTCATGTGGCCTTCAGATTAGCTCAAGAGCGGCTTAGAGAGCTTCATGAAATAGGTTTCCATGGCCGCTGCATCCAAGCCATACATCACCAAGTGCAATGCAAAGTGTTGGGTGCAGTGCTGTAAATCACCACTGTAGTCTAGAGCAGTGGAGGTGCGTTCTCTGGAGTGATGAATCTCGCTTCTCTATCTGTTGGATCTGATGTATGAATCTGGGTTTGGCGGTTGCCAGGAGAACAGTACTTGTCTGACTGTATTGTGCCAAGTGTGAAGTTTGGTGGAGGGGGGATTATGGTGTGGGGTTGTTTTTCAGGAGCTAGGCTTGGCCCCTTAGTTTTGGTGAACTCTGAATGCTTCAGCATACCAAGAGATTTTGGACAATTTCATGCTCCCAACTTTGTGGAAACAATCTGGGGAGTTTGGGGACGGCCCCTTCCTGTTCCAACAAGAATGTGCACTAGTACACAAAGCGAGGTCCGTAAAGACATGGATGAGCGAGTTTGGTGTGGAAGAACTTGACTGGCTTGTGCAGAGTCCTGACCTCAACCCGACAGAACACTTTGGGGTGAATTAGAGTGGAGACCGTGAGCCAGACCTTCTAGTCTAACATCAGTGTTTGACCTAACAAATGTGCTTCACAAATGTTTTTTGTTGCATGGGACTTAACCAGGTGGTTTAAATGAATTAAATATTTCATTTCATTTAATGGGTGGAAATAAAATATTACTGTATTGATGTAATATCACAGTCGATAACAATTAAATGGTTGCTGTATAACCAATTATGCAAAACATTGCTGGTTTTAGATTTTTTTCTGTAGAGGCTGTTAAATCTTAATCATTCTGTAGACTCTAGTCCTGTTAAAGTTTTGTGAACTGTAAGATAACTCAAATGTTACAACCCAAAAATAGACTCTGCATCATTTCTTTCAATCACAACATACTGTAAGCAAACAAAATCTGATAAAATATAATGTTTCTAACAAATTATATCTTGTACAATTAGGTCTGATAATGACTGCTCTTAAAGTTCAAATGAGATCCATCTCAAGAAAGTTGTTAGACAGGAGATTGGCGTTCTGGTGAGACCAGTTTCAGAGGAAACTGTGCAGAAACACAGGAATTTTTCTGCTTTGGATGGGTCCGAATTTTTCACTTAAAGCTGGAGATGGTTAAAGGTTGCCTGGTCTCTTTGTCTCAAAGCTTGTGGCCTTCTTTGTCTCATACAGAGATGACAAACTTTCATTGTCTGACAGTTATGTCTGCACAAGTGCCATTTGTGCAGAGAAGCACTCAACTATGTACTCTGGCTCCTGGAGAGTGGCTTCATGAGGCATTCTGTTAATAGCAGGTTCAGAGGTAGGAAATCCCGCCTCACTGAATTATTAAAGTATATTAAAGTACATTTAATATTGAATGCTGGTCAAAAAGGTGTGAGTGAATAAATAAATTTGAAAAAAAAAGCAACAAAAACATTTATTTATCCACACTTCAACAACAAAGTTCAGGAATAAATCACATTGGGTGACTACTAGCACACAATGGAACCTCTCTGCTTTATCTACTGGTAAAAACCTGTTAATTACTGTCACTGTCCATGCTCCACTAGATCCGTGAAAAAATTCTCTCTATGAAAATTATCTCTATCTTTATGAAAACTAGTGGTATTACCTCTGGACATAAAAAATAACATTTAAACACCCTACTAAAGATATGGCCAAACAAAATACATAATATGAGTAATATTATAAGCCCTGTTGCAATAGCAAATACTTCAGCAAAAAACTCTACTTCAGTCATTCGCAGATATTTTCTGCATTTTAGTTAAGCCAATAGTGCACCACCATGTCAGAAAGCAAGATAATGAAACCGAAATGCAGTTCTATTTTGAACTACTTCTTAAATACATACACTACTCACAATAAGTTAGGGATATTGTTATTTACATGAGTGCTTGTCCTATTTGCTCTGAATTTGAATGAAATAAGTAAAAGTTCCCTTTGATATTACTAATACTGTATGAGAAGAAACACCATTTTCATTAGTTTAATATTTATTATTAGACAATAACAGGGACAGCACCAAATAACAAAAAACTGACAATGTCAGTAGTGGGCGTTTCCACCATTTGCCGCAATGACAGCCTGACAGCGACGTCTCAAGCCCCTCACTAGCCTCATGATGTTGTTCTGAGGCAATGCATTCCACTCTTCCACAAGTGCTACACGCAGTTCTGTCAGATCATGTGGGGGTGGGGTACGATCATCCAGTCTCTGCTTCAACTGGTCCCAGACGTACTCTATGGGGTTCAGGTCAGGGGACATTGATGGCCATACCATATGAGGCACTCCAACTTCCTGAAGTCGAGCTGTGACAATTCTGCCACGATGTGGTGGAGCATTATCATCCATGAACAGAAAGTTGGGGGTGTCCTGGCGGAATTGGGGGATGATGATGGGTTCTGTGCAAGGTGACCCGACACTCAGTGAACAGGATGGTAGACCACCTAAGGTGCGCCATGGCCAGGTGGCGCTGCTCGTCCGTTAAGTGATGTCGTGTGTTCATGGCTATCTGAATGATGAACTTGGAATGACTTACTGACAATACCAGCTTTTTATACCCACAGCATGTTGAAATCAAAGCCACATTGAAAAAGGTTGTCTTTTGGTATTGTTTTTAGGCACACCTGTACACAAGGAGACCAGTACATGGAAAACACAAAATGAGGTGTGTCTATCACCCCAATACAATTGCTTCCCTATCCCAAAAATGTCTGAAGTGAAACAAACACCGTATGTGTGACATCCACTAAGTCTCTCTCACGATATCCCTAACTTATTGTGAGTAGTATAAATGAAATAAACCAAACTTGAACTTGGAAGCTAGACTCTACATTCTTTGCTCTGTTTGTGTCCAGCCTACATATTTTGTAAAAACATCTTAAAACTAAGAATTACAAATAATAACAGAAAGATAAGGACAAATGCTGATGATACTTTGCCTGGTATTACCCATCTTGTCTCTTTGCAGTCTCATGAAGTTTTCCTCTGTCATGTCTCTTGAACACAAAATCTTGTCTAAATCCTTCTCCATTACTAACAGAATTAAACAAAGCTTTAAATTTCCATGTAGCTGTTTTTTCAAACTGGCTTGGAAGTATATTAATTTGTGTAAAAACTTTGCAACAATTGTGAAATCTTGCAAAAGATTTTTTTCTCCATTTTATTTTCCTCCATGTCACCTGGGGGGCTGCATAAGCATGTGTCACATCTCTGACCTTTTTTTTTTGGTGTGTGGTGGCTACAAATAAGCAACGTCTGGGCCACCACAGTCATGCCCCCAGCAGCCCCCATCTTTGTGATGTTCTCATCTGTTGAGTGTGTTTGTCTGTTGCTTATGCAACCCAGCTGGAAGCGTTGAGCTTCAGGGCTCATTAGCAGGGTTCATAGACACTGTATCCACCTAAGTCTGTGTCCACCTGTTCTGTGTCCAAAGCCCAGCTGATCCGGAGAGAAGACATGCAGTCACTAAGCTCTTACAACCAGTTGGTATGTGGGTTTGTGATTTTGGTATTGAAAACTCCATCTAACGTCAGTGTTTCTATAGAAGGGTCCTGGCCTGTTTCTTAGCAACGCTGTTGCTGCTGTCCGTGCTCCGAGTGGCAGTCAGAGAACTGACTTCTTAAAAGAGACTCAGCGTGAACTTGGGGTGACTGTCAACCTTCTCTCTGTGTCTCTCCCCTTGTCTCCACTGGCATGACACGGTGAGCAGTCTTCACCACAAGTAGCTCCATGGAAAGTGGAGCCAACCGACTGGCCACCATGGTGCATGTGCCTAAAAGCCTTTATCGACTCAGCGAAGCAGTTGAGCCTTCCTCCCTCTGTTGAGCTTGGGTTCCCACTGAGTAAAGGACCTCCATGAACCGTATTAATA
Organism: Brachypetersius gabonensis; assembly: GCA_037577145.1. Classification (NCBI taxonomy): domain Eukaryota; kingdom Metazoa; phylum Chordata; class Actinopteri; order Characiformes; family Alestidae; genus Brachypetersius; species Brachypetersius gabonensis. The sequence goes on from JBBJLR010000024.1 coordinate 2,319,501, forward strand.
AATGTTGATGTTAGCTTGTTTTGTTCGGAGCTCGGTGAGCTCACTTGCTATCCTTGTGGTCATTAAAGACTTCTTTTAAGAAAAGCCATCTTCTGTAGTTGTGTCCTCCCTACACGCCCGACATGACAGTTGACTGCACTGAATACATGGACGCAGTTGAAATCCCACTGCCTAGCGATGGGCAGAAGCTCCAACAGCGAGCCGCAGTCCAACAGTTGCAGCTAGCAACTGTGATAGGCCAACTGGCGCAAGCAGTGCAGACCACACCCCCACTGACACCATCACAAGCAATGTGTTTAGAGAAACCACAGTACGCATTACTGTGTACATACACAGTATGCTTCCAGAGAAATATGATGGGGATCCAGCAACCTGTCAAAATTTCCTGTTAGCTTGTGTGTTATACTTCGCTGAATACCCAGAAATGACACCAGCATAAAAAGTATCTGTGATGACAGAGTCTCAGGGGTGCACTCAGGACTGGCCAACGGCCCTCTGAACAGGGGGAGCTCAGTCATTCCCAAGTACACAGACATCATAAAACAATTTAAAGCTGTGTTTGATTATCCAGACCAAGGTAAACCTAGAAGTACATGCCTATTGCAACTGAAACAAGGTAATAGCAAAGCTGCTGAATACTCATTGAGAATCCTCATGGCAGACAGTAGCTGGAACGAGCTGGCGCTCCTCGTCAAGTACCAGAAGTGACTCAGCAACAATCTGCAACTGGAGCTCGCATGCAGGGATGAGGGGGTGTCGCTTGACCAGCTCATTGCATTAGCTATCAAGCTAGACTAGCACCGAAAGGGAAAGGCACCATTCCCAAGTGCCAAAAGCACCAAGCCCTGTGTGAAGCCCCTGCAAACAACACCACCGACACAGGAGGAGGGTTCATCTGAGCCAAAGCAGATAGGCATGACTAAGTTGACTCAACAAGAAAGGAAACGCAGACTACTGCGTGGCCTTTGTCTGTACTGTGGGGGCAGTGGACATCTGGTGGCTTCATTCCCACTTCTCAAACCAAAGGTCACGTGTAAACCTCTGATCCTTTCTTTGACACCTGCACCTATCGGCCAGTATTCGGTAATGCCATATGGCTTAAACTATAGAGCATAGAGGTAAGCTTGTTGTTTCTTGTAATAGTGATTTCTGTAGGTATGTAAGACAAGTCAAACATGTTAAGAGGGACATAAACGATGTAAATTGTCATGTCGTCACCTTGGGGAAACCTCAGAGCAGCACGCAACCGATATTCAGGCAGGGTATTTATTGAACTTCACAACACAATTCATGTAACTCAAAAGGACT
>JBBJLR010000024.1:2320908-2345784 GCA_037577145.1 Brachypetersius gabonensis
TGTGTAATCACCAGGTGCCTCCAAGCTCATCACAAGCCTGGAGTCCACCTGCTGACTACACACAGGCACCCTGACACATGAAGAAACCTAAACCCTGAACATAACCGTCACTAACCTGCAGGTTGCCTTTAACGCCAGCCTCCCTCAGACCTCACAGTACCCCCCGCCTTAGGGGGAATACCCAGGCCCCCAAAACACCAACACCACCCAAGGCGGCGGCAGGGAGGCGGCGGCCACGGATGAGCCCATAGAGTCCCACTCCTGCCATCCTTCCCATGTCTGTCTCTGACCGGCTCATCGCCAGGCCAGAGTGGCATGAGTGGGTCCCTATGGACACCTCCTGCACCGTCATCCCTCCTACTAACCTTAAGGGACTCCTTGTCAGTCATCCCCCATGGTCCTCCTCCCGGCAGGCATCCCGTCACCCGTCCGATGGGCTAGGCCCCCCTCCGGATGTCCTCTCCCATCGACCGGTTTGGAGCTCCACTCCAGGAAACCCCTCGGTGGAGCTCCCCAGGCTACCAGCCTATCACCTGTACCCCCACAAAAAAAATTCAGGCAGAGACCTACCCCCTTCTCTGTCCCAGAAAGGGCTATTCCTGTCCTTTGACCTGCCTTAGAAGGAGTACCTGGGCCTGCTAGTGGTCTGACACCCCCCTAGGCCTACCTTGGGCCCCTCTTGGGAGATGCTCCTGGCTGTAGACCATTTGTTTCCCTGGTTAGTAGCTCCAGAGCTTCTATCGGGTCCCACGGGGTGCTCAGTGTCCCTGAACTGTGGTGATGTCAGCGATGGTCGGGCTACTTCGCTGAGAAACCACAGCCACCACCACAGATCAGAGCTCACCACGGCCACACTGATTGCCAGTATGTGTACCCCCGTAAAACTGGTTAGTAGCTCCAGAGCTTCTGTCGGGTCACACGGGGTGCTCAGTGTCCCTGAACTGTGGTGATGTCAGCGATGGTCGGGCTACTTCGCTGAGAAACCCCAGCCACCACCACAGATCAGAGCTCACCGCGGCCACACTGATTGCCAGTATGTGTACCCCCGTAAAACCCACAGAGACGGGTGTATTCACCCCACCCACTCTGGCGCTACCTTCCCCACCTACTGGAGGCCTTTACCCGGGGCTTCCTCTGACCTGGATCCCTCTCTCAGGGCTGACACTACCCTGAAACCCTCTAATAGTGCTTAACACGAGCGGAGGCCCTCTCTCAGGGCTTAACCCACCCTCCAGCCCTGTGCTACTGGCTTTTCCCCCTAATCCTGCTACTATCAGTCGGGGAGCTGGCACAGGCGGCTTGTCACTCAGAGGGGGCCCGAACTGCTGACTGCGGCTCTTCCCCTACACCGACCTGTTCCGAGGCTTTCAAAGTCCCTTTTCCTCCTGCTTCCAACCCTGGTGTTGATTTCTTTCACTGGGGAGCGGGTATGGGGGGCTTTGATCTTGACATGGGGGTGGATCCGGAGTTTCCCGTCAGGTCTTGAACCGTGGCGGCTTCTTCCCGGTCTATTCTCCCCTCGCTTCGGGTGAGGGGGCTCTCAGCACCTCCGCGGATACTGGCTTCTACCGGACCGTGAAGGCATGACCCATCTTCACGTCTGTTAGGTGTACCCGGGGCTGCGGGGACCGAAGCTTCCACCCGATGCTTGGGTGTGGAAGTCGCCGCGAACGTAAGGGCCATGTTCCATTCTGGCATTGCAAGGCTGGCTAAGGCACGAAGGGGTATGGGCTGTTCCTGCCCATTTTTCTGAAGCCACCTTGCCTCTTCCTGCAGCTGGAGTTTGATATCCAGATACTGGAACATGAGGTTCCGTTCCTGTACCTTCCTCTGAGCTTCTTGCTGCTCTGGGGTTGCTGCTGTACTCCTTTTGGGTGCGCGGTCATCTGTCATGTCATCACCTTGGGGAAACACAGAGCAGCACGCAACCGATAATCAGGCAGGGTATTTATTGAACTTCACAACACAATTCATGTAACTCAAAAGGACTCTCTCGGTCTGCCTCCTGGAGTCTCGTTTCCTCAGAGATCCCCTCAGACACGTTTCTTGACTGTACGTCACTCTCTCACACTCTCCGCGGACCACTCTTGGTCCGAATCCAGTTCGGGTCTTATTTCCAACACTGCCCGAGTCCTGAAAGACACAGAGAAGGGGAAAGTAGGAGAACCCCAGCTTTGGATAAGAGACTCTTCGGGCGGGCGGGCAGTCTCTCGCTCTCTCTCTCTCTCTCTCAGTTTCTTTTGATTGTTTCCCCAAAATGACCGGTGGAGACTAATCCCCACAAAGATCGGTGACCGCGCACTGTGATAGTGGATAGCCCAGGCTTTAACTAGTCTCTCCACCACAGCGCGCCACACACACACACACCCTAACGTGCTCTGACTCTAACCACCTGTGTGTAATCACCAGGTGCCTCCAAGCTCATCACAAGCCTGGAGTCCACCTGCTGAGTACACACAGGCACCCTGACACATGAAGAAACCTTAACCCTGAACATAACCGTCACTAACCTGCAGGCTGCCTTTAACGCCAGCCTCCCTCAGACCTCACATAAATTATAGGGAGTTAGCACACATAGAGCAATCAGTGTTCTCAACAGACTCAAATACAAAAGGGAAGGTGGCATCATTTTGACCAGTAAATTCAGGTCAAATATAAAAATTTTCTGCAGCCTTGACCTGCTCTGCGAACATGATAAATAATGTTTACGTCCATTGACCAAACTGATCATTCCTGGATATGGGGTTCTTAGAACATATGAACTTGTAATCATGGAAGAAAGATGACCTTCGAATGTTAGCTTTGCCAGTAATGTTTACTGTGTAGTTGGTGACATTTGACAGTTAAGCTTCGGCTAGATTTCACCAGACTTGTGTTTTCTATCTGTATTTGAGCTGAACCAAAGCTCAGAGATCTTGTCTATTGCCCTCCACAGCATTCCATGGAATAATCAGACAAAATGCATGTGGTTATTTTCATGTATGAAAATGTGAGTCGGCTCAGGAATCTAGAGGCTCTGTTTTGGCATTATCATGTTTTTTATCAGCGTTAACATTTAAATGATTAACAAGTGGATGTTCAGCTATAGATTCTCAGAATGTTTTAACTCCTCTACTAAAGTCCATCCCCCAAAATAGCATACGTCAAAACCTGACATTCTACATGTGAAACCCATGTGTAAAGTGGAGCCCCTAGGACAGTCATGCAAGTGTTTTCCTACAGCTGCACTGGTAATAACATAGCATGGTACAAGAGTTCATGGGTCCATGTATTTGTAAGAATGTGTTTGTAGGAGAGGGGTCGTCTGGTGAACAACAGCAGGGTTAATCGAGGTTTTATGCTGAAAGGTTGTGTAAATCTTTTGGGGCTAGTGTGTGGGTAGGGGACGGAGATAGCACAAACATGGGGGGATGGGGATGGTCAAGGGGCTGCCAGAGAATAAACGCTTCTCTCCCATTTGAAACACCACCTAGCAGGAGAGTGGCCGGCACCTGATATCTCTAGCTCTAGGCCTAAGCTGCTATTACAAGGTCCGGTATGACCCACACAAATATTTCCCATACATTCGTACACAATGCATGAGCCCCTTAAAAGTGTAAGGATGGGCAAAGGTGACCACAAGCTTAAGGGTTTTTACTTTAAGGACCTGATTCTCCCAGTGTGAATAACACAGAGAGCATACGTTCTCTATGTGGGATATGGATCAATATAGAGCCCTCTCACAGTCCCCTCTGGCAGATATATGAGTGGAAGTGCTTTGAGAAATGTTATGAAAACAACCAGAAAATATATCCTCTGAGTACAGGCCTAAATGCCCACAAATTAAACAATATTAACACAAAGAAGCTCCTATTCCTTTCAATTTTGCAAAAACATGCTCTATCATCCTCAGAACCCAAGACATTTACCAAGTCTTGTAATTCAGTCAGTATTAATGAAGTGTTTATAGTGGTGGACTGCATTTTCCTTTTAGGAAAACTGCTGGGACAATAAGCTGACATAGGTATTCTCAGCTGTCTGTCTTTAATGGGCTGTTTAAGGAGAATTTCCATTGATACTCAAATTTAGATTTCCCTAGTTTTACCCAATTCTGAGATACAACTGACCCAGCACTTTGAAATGCTTTTGATTTGTATTGCCATTCAAAGTATTTAAAAATATTGGAACTTGGACAGCTTAATTTCACAAATTACTTGGCTTAAAGCACATCAGGGCAATCACTAAGTCTACCTCCCTAAAAAACAAAAAATCATACAGTTCAGTAATGAAATGGGTTGGAATCAGTTGCATCAATTGCTAAAATATAGTAATCACAACAAAGTAATCAGACCAATCGCATCTGTGGCAAATTTACAAAGAATAAACAAGGATGTCAGCTGGTATGGTGTTGCCACGCTGCTTGGATAGTGTTATGTGAAAAATTGTAAGAAGGAACATGAGGAGAGGTATATTAATCACACAACGATTCTAATTATTCAAAAACTTAGACGTAGAGCTTTTAACACTTCCGTTTTTGTTGGGTTGTGTTCTTTAGCTTCATGTGCCTTGTAAAAAGGAATTGTCAGGTGACTTTGCTGCAAAAGATTCGAAACAGTGATGGCAGGGCACAAGTTAAAGGTGTCCTGCCACAACTTCACTGTATCTTAAATGCTATTTGTTTGTCCAGTAACACAAGGTAAGAGACCTACTAAAATTGAATCACAGTTTCTCTACAAGGTAAAAGTATCAAAGTTCTTTCACAAGATATTAAAATGTCTATGATTAACAAGAGACCTCTACAAAGCACCCCAACATCTGGAACCCAAAGACAGTTGAAGACCAGCATGCCAATTATCCTGACCATGGGTTTGTCTGTGTTTTCTCTTTTTTTTCTTTCTTTTTCATTTACTAGTAAATCTCTCTACCTTAACTTACTAGCCTCTTGAGGATCTCACTCCTTCTCTTGGCAGCCTACTTGGTCATGTTAAATGAGGCCTGACGCAGAAGGTGGAGACTGTCTAAACTTGCCTACAACTGTTCACAGTGCAGAGTCAGCATCTGCCACCAGAAAAGTTCAGCACAGCACACTGTTCGCCCCAAAATTCAAACTGTCAGCACCAGGTTTTATGACTGTTACTCAACTTATCAAGATGGCTGAAAAGCTTTACTTTCATGCCAAAAAGCGTCAAATGAAATGCGTCTGCCACAAATGTGCGTCAATGACTACTTTCTCGTTGATGTTAATGACAAGGTAAGTGACTTCGACGAGAGACTGAATGGTCACAAGGATGGTAAAATCTTTCATCAGCAAATTGAATGCAGTGCCAGTCATGAGTGTAGCTTGAGTACTAATATCTCTAGTAAAATAATACAAACAAAATGCAAAGAGCATACTATCCACTTCATAAATACAGCACTGCCAAATTGATAATGAACACCAGACAGTAGACAACTTGTGCTGGTATCATTTGTATCATTGTATTTATTTAACATTTTCCAAACATTTATAATAATTATAATTAATTAATTAATCATTATTATTCTAAATCTTATTATTAATGTATTCCTACTACATTTATTTTTCTATTAACTATTAAATCAGGAATCTGCATCTGCACTATATACTCATTAGTAATTAGTGCTAAGTTCCCCAAAGAGTAGCTGCTTAAATGCAATTTCCTCCTGTCAACATTGTTAGTGGACTTGTTCAGAAACACATTGCTTTTCCATTCAGTGCATCAGTCAAGAGAACAGTGTGTGCCCAAATTATAAACACACGAGCAAACACAGGAGTGAATATGGTAAACATTTACATATTCTGAATAATCTAAATACATACCATACCACACGGCATTCGTTCAAAGAAGGAAGAAGTTAGAGACCAAATTTCTGTATACATTGTCCATGCAATGTACTACTTTGCTAAGCAAATATTTTTGCTTTTTTTTTGCAATGTGTGCAGTGTCCAGTAATGCTACATCAAGTTAGAAGAATAATGTATTATAGCTTTATTATTTTAAGCCCTGGTAGGAATAAAAGAAAAAAGAAACATCAATGTGAATCTGGATTTTACAAAACTGCACTTTTCCTGTCATCCTCTGGAGTAGCTAAAGCCCTTCACTTCCAGAACCCTAACTTGTAAACACATTAATATTGCCTTAACTAAACAAACTGGGGCGCTTGCAGAGGGCCCACGTTATTGATGAGGACAGTTTGTCTTCGTCCATTGACTTGTGCACAGAGCTACTGATGAAAAATGTTTTGTACAAGACTCGGTTCTTTTTGCAGCATCCCACTTACATGTCTTGAATATACTGATGTTACATTTGATGTTAACACCACAGAAAACAGTGTGATTTGATAAAAATTAAGGACAAATCTTGATATCACATAACATTTTTAGTCTAAGTAAGGCATAATTGAGCAAGTTAATTATACACCTTACAACTAACATCTGTAATGAATGAACCCACCAAATAGACAATCAATTTACCCATTTTCTCAGTACAAATGAGGATAACTTAATGAACAACTTGCCGGGACTGGCCAGATCTCTTTCCCCAAAGAGAAACAACATAATTGGTTTAAAACATACGACAGGAAGCTAACAGGTAGAATTAGCTATAATAAAAGGTCCATTAACTGGCTGGCTAGTTAGGCATTTCATTACATGTCAACAATATGACATTTAAGACATGGTGAAAACACTTTCCTGTGTAGGAAACCCTAATTAATGGGGTGTTTCCTATTCTTCCTACAAGAAGGTTCAATCATGAACTTCAGTCCAAGAACTTATGTTTTCTAAAATACAATATAACATTATATACATTATACACTATAATAACAGACCAGGATATGGACCTTCCTTGTTTAGATTCCTATTAGATTTTTAAACCTATTTTCACATTACACAATAACTTGCACATTACAGTAATACAATGAGGAACATAAGTATTTGAACACACTGCGATTTTGCAAGTTCTCCCACTTATAAATCATGGAGGGGTCTGAAATTCCCATTGTAGGTGTATTCCCACTGTGAGAGACAGAATGTATTTCAACACCTGGCAATCAGCAAGAATTCTGACTCTCAAAGACCTGTTACTCTGCCTTTAAGACGTCCACCACTACTCCACTTTGTAATCCTAATTAGAAGAACCTGTCTGAGCTCTTTAAAGACACCCGTCCACCTCACAGTCAGTCAGACTCCAACCATGGAGTAAGAAAGGTATAAGAAAGGTGAGGAATCAGCCCAGAACCACACGTGTCCCATGTCCAGGCCCATTTGAAGTTTGCCAATGTCCATCTGTATGATCCAGAGGAGGCATAGGAGAAAGTCATGTGGTCAGATGAGACCAAAATAGAACTTCTTGGTCTGAACTTCACTCATCATGCTTTGGGGGTGCTTTTCTGCAAAGGGGACAGCACGACTGAACTGTATTAAGGAGAGGATGAATAGGGGAATGTATTGTGAGATTTTGAGCAACAACCTCCTTCCCTCAGTCAGAGCACTGAATATGGGTCATGGCTGGGTCTTCCAACATGAAGCACACAGCCAAGAAAACCAAGGAGTGGCTCCGTAAGAAGCATATAAAGGTCCTGGAGTGGCCTGGACAGTCTCCAGACCCAAATCCAATCGAAAATCTTTGGAGGGAGCTGAAACTCCTCTAGAGGTGTCAGCCCCAGAACCTGACACCTCTAGAGGAGATCTGTGTGGAGGAGTCACCAAAATCCCTGTTACAGTGTGTGCAAACCTGGTCAAGAACTACAGAAAATGTTTGACCTTCGTAATTGCAAACAAAAGCTGCATACAAATAAATTCTTTACAAATCATACAATGTCATTTCATGATTTTTTTTTTTTACATTCTGTCTCTCACCTTGGGAATGCACCTACAATGTGAATTTCAGACCCCTCCATGATTTCTAAGTGTTCAAATATTATGTTCTTCTCTGTAGACCAACTCTAATCTAAAGAGCAAATTATTGTGAAGTCCCACTCTAACAACACTTTGAGATAATAGACAACACATTTAATACTGGTGTGCAGATTTTGCAGACTGACACATAATTTCCTTTAAACCCCTCACCCTCACACAAAATTTTAGTATCCATAACTTGTTCTTGTTCAGTTTCCCCAAACCCAAAAGCAAAATTCCTAACAGAAAGCTCACTGCCTTGAGGGATTTTAGTTTAGCCATAGGTTACTTGGCTAAAAGGTGATACGGCTAAAAGCAATTATTGTTTTATTTATCAGAGAACATCCTGTTAAATGTCTGTAAATATAAACTTTTTGCTGGATGCTTTGAAGTGTCCTGATCCTTGACAAGTTGACTGGAATTTTTTTAAGCATTCAACTGCGTAGATCGGGCAAAATAAAAGCTCTTTATCACTAATAAAAAACACCTCAAGGAAAGCCAAAAGGCACAAGTCTTGTATATGAACCGCCGAGGACCTTCACTAGAATTTGGTTATCAGGATATTACTATATTTGTATTCTACTACTCAGTTAAGGAATCCAAAATTGGTCATTAAAACAACTGTTGATTGAAATAAATAATTTATATTACTATTTGCAATGTTTCAACATGTCAGTGAAGAAAGCTTTTGCTCCAAACTAGTTTAACAATAGGATAGCTGTTTGCTCCTAGAACAGCTAGTCTCAACTGCATTTCCAAAGCTGCTGCACTAACATAATATCGATATAGGCCACTGGCAGGGCTAATATATGGATATAGACCACTAACAGGGCTAATATAAGTCTACTAGAGGATATATTTGGTTTGGCTTGGGGCCCTTGCGAAAGCATTTGACTACCTCTCACCTCATGTTCCTTCACTACTCAGGTAGACTGAATAAATCCTCAGTAAACATATCATCTTTTATACTCTCCAAGCAAAACAGTGCAGCTAGTCCCATTACATCCCAGCATCAAAGTGGAAGATGAGTTTGAACTGCAGTACAAACCTGTATTCACCAGCCGTCACTGACTCGCTCATAAGCACACTTCACTCTGCTCAGAGTATTATATGCATTGCTCAGAGTATTTCAGCAAACCTCAACCTAAGGATGTATCTGGTATGCACAAACACAGACTCAAGCCAAGTTATTTCGGAAATCACTGGGTTAATGAGACATAAAATGTTTTACTCAGAATTCTGGAAGGGGAGTCAGGCATAGAGCTGTCAGGACATGATGTGGATGATGGCTAGACAGTAAAGCAGGAATCTGAATGTTCAGAGAAGGATAGATCAGATTTCAAGAAGCCTGAGCAGGGACAAAGAAATGATACCCGCTGTTCGTTATGGATACAAAGCTAGAGCTCTGGAGTTTGTAGGTATTACAGTGTCCAGAGATACAGAACACAATCAGTACACAATCTTGCCAAAATATTGAACTGTTGATTTATATAATTATACAACAATCCTGGCCGTAAACACTAAGACTGGAGGCCTTCTGATCAATTCTGATGTTTATTTTGCAGACATCCAGTTGAAAATGAATTGGCCTACATTATAATTACTTTCTGTGATTAACCAAGACCAGAAGTACAGTACACTAAAAGGGGAGGGGGTCCTCAGCAGGTTATATATCGACCCCGGACGGCCGCGCACTCCCGGCGGGTCCTCTGATTGGTGGAGCGCGAACGAGTGACAGCACCTGCTCACCTCCTTCATCAAAAGTGACAAGCGAGGTTGGGGAAATAAAACAGCAGAGCATCCTTCCCCGCCGGTCCGGGGTTATGCTGCAGGAGCCCGGGGCCGAGCGGCTCTCCGTTTCACGAAGTATTCATTGAGCACGCGCGTGCGTGCTTCTTACTGCAGCAAGACATGTGTGTGAAACTGACCCTCGGGGTCTTGCTCCTCCTGACCGTCCCGCGCCCCGGACACGCCACGCAGCCCACGAGCGACGCTCACGACATGTCACACGAGAGGCTGCTGAACGTGCAGAAAAGACGCCTGTCGCTGCAGAACACAGGTAAATAAGGGTGAGTGTGTTTGTGTGTTTTCACTCGAGCGAGGTTAAGAGTCTTACAGTTGGGTGCAACAGCCTTCATCTCACTTCTCTGACTTAATAGCTAAACTTCTCTGACCTAATAGGCTAAAGTTAACCCCAACTTCAAACGACTCGCCCTTTTCGGCTGAATCTGGTGCCCCTTAAAATAATCATCACGTTCAATCATATGCTTTACTTTTTTAAAGCTCCTAATGCGTTTTTAATAAACCCTCCCGAGAAAACGCCCGTGTCTCGGATCCGGATGTCACAGGACAACTGTTACTATTACTTTATGGAAATGCAGCCTATACGTGTTATTTGTGGTCCGAAGGATTTTTCTGACAGAACCGAAGCCTCCCTCTGTCGTTTTAGCGGAGATTCAGCACTGCCTGGTGGGCGCCGGCGACGTGGGCTGCGGCATGTTCGAGTGCTTTAACAACAACTCGTGCGAGATCCGCGGACTGCACGAGATCTGCATGACGTTCCTGCACCACGCCGGAAAATTCGACTCTCAGGTAACTGTAACCTAGCTACGGCCATGACGGTTTAAAGCCCAGCTAGTTTACTAAGTGGACACAAAGCGGACATAAAAAAAGGATTTGGCCGTTTGTACCCTGCTTCAAAACCTGTTAAGTTCTTTGTGTTAAGAAAAAAGCTGTCGAACTCAGTGGCAATTGTTGTAAGCAGTTCATTCCAACACTCGTGTTTATTTTCAAGATTTTTTCAAAATATGTCTGGCATGTTTCTTTTGAGCATCTTCTTGCAAAATGTTTTGTGTTTCTGTGTGCATCATCAATGAACAAAAGATCACCAGCACAAGACTTACATCTCTTTACAACACCGTTAGTACAGTAGGGGCCCCAACAGTTTGACTTTGTGCAAAAAAGCATTTCTCTGACATAAGACTAATTTCTTGTGAAACATATGAAATAACATAAAAAACTGACAATGTTTTATGTTTGATTGACTGGTTAAAGTGTCCAAATACTTTTGGAATGCACTGTTTACTTAAGTAAAACAATGGATCAGTCCATAAAACAATTTATCAATCCATAAAACAATGGATCAGTCCACTTTTTTTAGATATTTTTTGCTGTTTATGCTTGTACTCAAGTAAATTTCTGAGGACCCTACGGTTCAGTTATATTTCACAGTTCCATATAATTCACACTTAGCTTCTGATTTCTTTGTGTTCATTTATGTTTTATTGGAAAGAAATGCTTTGCTGTTGTTCAACAGTGGAGGTAAAAAAGATGATTTCCTAAGGATGTAAATTCTGAATGTTTTGAGAAGTTTCAAAACACTATACTCATGCTAGTATATACTTTTACTTAGGCCATATTTTATTAAAATAACACCACTCTTACTTGGGTACACTATGAAGTTACTTTACCCTCCTCTAAAAATGAACAGTACAATAAATCATTTTCTCATCCTACTAGTCAAAGACACAGCAGCTCTACATAGCTGCGATCTGGGATGGACCCACGTAACCAATAGATCTGATGTCGCTGAGTAGCAAATGTGACTGTTTCAGCATGCATAAGGCTGATGAACAACTTTGGACAATGTCACAGGGGAAATCATTCATCAAGGACGCGTTGAAGTGCATGGCCCATGGGCTGCGTCACAAGTTCAGCTGTGTGAGTCGCAAATGCCTTGCCGTGAAGGAGATGGTGTATCAGCTTCAGCATGAGTGCTACGTCAAGCACAACCTCTGTTCAGCGGTCAGAGAGAACGTTAACGTTATGGTAGAGATGATCCACTTTCAGGACCTGTTCCCAAAAGGGTAGGTAGTCTTGTAGAAAATTAAATAAAGAAAACATGCCTTGAGGTATTTAGGTATTTGTGCCACAATATGTATTATCGATAGATTGTAATGATAGATATTTCATGGAACTTTAGTGGCAGTATACTATTCCAGGCTTCTTCCACTGTAGCTTTAAAAAAACACAATAATCATACTTGATTATTTCTGGAAGTACTGAAACTATAATTGAGTTTAATTTAATTTAATTATTAAAACAGGTTTCTTTGTCTTGCCCCCAGGCCTCATGTGGAGTTGGTGAACATCCTCCTGGGCTGTGGAGAGGAGGTGCGTGCAGCTATTGGCAGACGGATCCGCAATCAGTGTGAGCAGAACTGGGGTGCTCTGTGTGCCAGTCTGAGTTTCTGTTCCCTAGAGCATGCGGAACACCAGGGCATGGCCACCCTTACCCCCACCCCAGCCTTCACCGCCCCTCTTGGAGGCAGTGCCAGCACCCTGCCTCCTGGTAGCCAATCTCTCTTTGAGGCAGAACAGGTTCAGACACTAGGGGAGAGAAAACATCAGGCTCAGGACAACTCAACACACTCTGAGACCACTGAACTAAGTAAATATTTGAACACCACTAAAAGCAGGTGAAAGGGAGGGGTAACTTGGTGGTTCTGAAATTTCTGTATAAAGAAAGGTTTTACATAAGGACCACTTTTCTTGCAGTCTTAAATACCTACATATGCAGCCAAATTCCAGTGCTACCTTTTGTGAAACTAGTTTTGCTAATAGGGTGTTGGATGGCACAAAAACATCTGCAGGGAGAGTACCATACCGCCATAGTAAGCACAAGCTGCGTTCCTGAGGTGGCGTACTCAATGTCCAATGGAAACATAATGACAGCACATGGATAAATATTATAACCTGACCCCAAAATTCACCTATTTACCATCAATGACATGCCCTCAAGGCAACATAACACTAGTGATACACTTTTAAGTCACTTTAACACACTATATACAACAAGCACAGCCTCCAGTTCTGTCTGTATATTGGTCATCTTGGTGTAGTTACAAGAAGTAATATCTAGTTTCCACAAATTTTGAAGATGCAATTGACTTGTTTACATCTCTGTTATGATGGATCCTCTAAAAATGTATGTGGAGCACAGTCATGTTCTCCACATACACTACATATCTGAAAAAGTATATTTATTATAATCATCATCACGGTTTTAAAGTTTTTTCTGTTTTTACTTTTCTTTAAATGGATTCCAACCAAAAAACTGACTTCTATACATGTTACTTGTCAATCATATATATGTATAAAACACGTATTGACTGGTATATACATGTATAATGTGTTCCTAAGTTAAATATGTCCACATAAGGATAAGCTATTTGTGAAAGGTAATTTTAGGCCAAAAATCAGTTTTAGATACAGTATTACTTGGGACCTACCTCATCCTTGTTAACATACTGTATGATATTTTGTGAAAGATGTTTGTCCCTGTTCCATATTAACAAGGCAACTATGTGTAAAGAGGTCTACTGCCATTTATATATCTTTTTTAATTTATTTCTGTTTTTCAGCGTTTATGCATGATCTCTTTGGGTTGTTCTGTTTTGTAGGAGTCGGGTACAAAATAACCTAGTATGGTGGAGTTATTACATTTATTTTATATAAATAATTTTTATTTATACATTTTTGTATTTTTTTAATCAAATAAGTTTTCTTTAATTTTGGGTGTTTTAACAGTAACCCACTGCATTCATCATATTAAATTATATTTTCTGTCAAACTGTTTTTGTGTCAAACATTTCTTGCGTAGTTATGTTTATTGTTGGTGCCAAATATGTGCCGAAGCATAGTTTTAAACTAAAAATGAAATTTAAATCCCAACTGAAGTGTAATAGTGGTCTAAAGCAACAAGCTTAAATATCATATGCTACTGAAACAATATGTTTTTATTTGACAGTCAATTAACAGGTTAGTTAACAGTTGTTCAAAAAAACATCACTTGGTGTAAAATTTTATAGAGTACAGTAAACCCTCGTTATTCGCGGGGGTTACTTTACACGAGCACCAGCGTATAATGAAAACCGCTGTGTTGTGTTTTGGTAAAAAATTTCTTCAAATGCACTATTTTAATAGTGTAAACTCTAAATATGCCCCCAAATGTGCTCCCAGAACACTTTAATTTTATTTAAAACTCAGTTTAATATATTACCCTTAAAGAAAATGTAAAGATAAACCCGAGGTTTAAATACGGAAAAGTCAGGAACGAGAGAGATACAGAGAGAGAGAGAGAGAAAGACAGAGAGAGTGTGTCGGTGGGTGGTAGAATTTATATTTGGATTACTGTTTATGTTTTTAGTAACTTATATATTTTTAATAATTTAAAAAAAAGGGAGAATATGGGAGCTGTTTCCAAGATGTTCTGGAGATTTCCGCGTAAAACGATCACTTCCGTTCTCGAAAAAAAAACAGTGTGTGACTGGATCCTCGAGTCCTGGTCCTGTAAAACTGGGGGGTTACTGTACTCCATAAACAAAAAAAAGGACTAAACATGTTACAACCACATCTTAAGTCACTACCAAATGTAGTTCAGTAATTCCTGAGTACTATGATCGCCCAGAGATTCAGTCACACGCGGATTTTTAAACCAAACTCATTTTATGTGGTAATCCCCACACAAAACGCAGAAACTGCCAAGATCCACAGCGGTGGCAGTAATACACTTAATACACAAAAGTTGTCAACCACCATGATGATGATGATGATGATGATAATGAAGAAGAAGAAGCAGCAGCAGCATGTGTGCCTGTTCTGTCTGGTCCTCCTGTTTTAGTGCTTTAAACTACCCCCTCCCCCATGTTTAAGTTTTCAGTTTTTTTAGTATTAGTAAGCTGTGCCCTGTCTAAGTATAGAGAGAGTAGAGAGAGTTATTTCAATGTTTCTTTTGTGTACGAGTCTTAGCATTAGCAAATAGCATTAGCAGCATGCAAACAGTGTTTCTCCCTCTCCCACTCATTCTCTCACACAGGCACACACACACACATGCATGCACGCACGCGCACGCGCACACACACACACACATGCACGCACGCACGCACACACACAAATAAACTAATATTTTCTTACTTGTCCTTGACTTAACTAAGCATCAGCACAGATAGCTGTCTTGTTCTTTTGTGTAGGAGTTTTTTAACGCTGCTAATGCAAAAGTTTTTTAAGCATTAATGTTTTCTGATTATGATTATTTATTTACCTTTACATTTTCTTTATGGGTAATGCATTAAACGGAATTTAAAATGAAATGAAATTGTTCTGGGTGCAGATTTGCGGGTATATTTAGGGTTAACATCGTAAAAATAGGCATTTTAGTCATTTTTAAACCAAAACATATCAGCGCGGTTTTCCAATATACAAGGATGCTCTTGGGAGGACACGCGGGGCTTACTGTAAACGTAAATTTTGTAATTAAGCTCCAGACTCTACATTGTCACGCAGAAGAGTTAATCGGAAAATAAGTGCTACAGCACCATCCAGTGCTATCACCATGAAGAACACCCAGTTGCTAGGAGAAAATATAGTGTAATGTAGCTGAACACCATTCATGTTTCTATCCATTCCCTTTAAAAGTTCGAGCAGTCGTCAGTCAGCAAAATTAACTCTTTAAACACAGACAATAGGCTTTGGACTTTTATCAAGACATGTATCTGGCCACAGCTCTGCAGAGACGAGCGCTTTCCTTCCTTTAACACTTCTAATTAAATTCATGACTACCTAATTAAGGCAGAATGCTAAATTCTGCAAGGCTATGGCTTAGAATGAACACAATTTGGCATACGATCACTATCGTAAAGTAAAGATCTCTCTACATCTATAAACCCTATGACCCCCACCAACTGCTATTCTCCTGAAGTAACAGTCACAAAATGAAAAAGCAAAAACATGTTGAAAGGGAAAAAAGAATAACAATGTGTTATTTTCTTTTCTAAACTCACCCCTTCCCCCCATATTAGGATTGCAGAGTCATTTGATAATGTGTTCATCATATCCCAGGGTTGGCTCTTGTGGAAGCTACACAAACACCATGGTTTGTACCGTGATATGTTTGTAATATATTACAATACATATCACGTATTTCCATATTTTTTCCATGTGCAGTAATCCCATACTCTCAGAACGCTCTCAGAACCTTCAGAAACTACCCAACCAAACACTGTAGAGCCTAAAGGGGCTCATATTGTCATGTTGCCTAGTAAATACAAATGACTGCACAAATTAAGTCAACATCATCAATGCCGCATAGGAAATGCCTAAGACGTCAGGCAGGAGGTTGACCTCACATTGCTATTGGTTGCTGTGATTATCTGAAAGGCCATGCTACTGTGCTGCTAACATGCATCTCAAAAGCATACAAATAATCCTTCTTCCCCACTTGCCCATTTAGTTTTAGAAAGACGAGCAAATAAATCTCATTAATAGGTCATGTTTATTGTACAGTCCTACTGTGATTGTAGAGACCAAATTTAAGTATAAAAATTGTTTTTCTTTTCTCTAAATGAAGGGGAAGAGATACTTTTTCAGGATGTAGAGTACTGTGAAGTTTGTCAGCCAGTTCATGTCAAGTGTACTTCAGGATGAGTTTTCTCCCCAAGTGAATAGTCGCTGTAATTGCTTTGAATTATTAATTCTTTTCCAGTACTGCCTGTGATGAGGTAGCTATAAATAGAGCGAAGGTGAAGACCTGGATTTAATCAAGTTTACATGGTCTCTGATCCTGGAAAGAGCAAGCTACAACAGACGCATTTTGATCCCACCAACCATCCATTTCTTATGTCTTTTGATAAATCGCATCTATTGCATGTATGTCGTTCCTTAAACTGGGCTCACAAAGACTTGAATGAATATTCATTTTTGCCATGCTTGACACGATCATTTGATTATAACATCACATGTCACATGTTACTGAAATATTTGTTTCATTTAAAAATCCAAATATGTCAATTTCCTTTTAACTAACTATAATCACCAATAGTGCATGTACTCTATGATCTCGCTGGGTGTTGCAGTTCTAAAGCTAATTCCTAAATCTGTTTTTCCCAAAACAGTTTTCACAACATTCACAACCAAATATCTCAGCTTCTAGAAGACCAGCATTCATAAAGTTTAACCTGAAGGTTTTACCAACATTTAGAAAATATATACACACAAAACAAAGAACACCTTTACAATTCTATTTAATTATATAATCCTGTTAAATGTTTTTATTGGTGTCCAATACCTGATGTCCCCGTACATAGGAACACAGTTTGATCCCTTACATATATATCTTAATGACATATATTAAAATAATTTTTAAAGCAGTTGCTTAATAATTAAGCTTAATGTTTGTATTTAGTTTATTAAAGTACAAATCTGTAATGCCACACATACTTGACAAATAGAGATTTTAAAGAATTAAAACTCTAACCATCTATAGCAGCATCTTTATTCTGCTCACAGTGACCCATAGCCCTGCAAAGTTTTGCTGTTCAGTCATCTCCAGCCAACCTGATCCAGTTCCTCAAGAGTTCTTTAATCAGTTGAACCGAATAAGTTGTATTGAATGACAAACCCCTGAAATAGCTTAGCGGTGTGGGACAGCACAAGCAAGATAAAGCAACACTTCTCTGTAGGATAAATCTGTCTCCCATGTGTTAAGGATTAGCCCCAATATGTAGTATAAGGCGATTGTAGGATGCCCCTGGGGTACTGACTACAACAGCTAATGAACCAACATTTCAACAGTGTTCTTTATCTAGAGTTCCAATTGTCTCCTCATTTTACTTCACCTACAGTCAAAAAACAAACACTCAAATTTAAACAATTAATTAAATTAACATATTTTAAGCTTCCATCCATGTCATGGAATTAACATACAGTAACCCTCCACTGTTTTTCTATGCCTTTTAGTTCTAAATTTATAAGAAAAATATAATTTACTAATTTTGTATAACGTAAATTCAGCCACATTTCCATATAAAATATAACTGTATAACTGTTTTTATACTCTCCAGAGAATACAAATAAAGTGTATCTTGGGATCGTTAAATACAGCTATAATCAGAGGGGGCAGCCACTCCGAGAATGTTATTAATTTTTCCTTGCTGCAGCAGTTTGATGCACCTGTGGCAGACAGTCCTGAATTTCCCCTTTGAGAGTCTTAACTGTATTTCATTTTGTCTTTCTTAAAACCTGTAATCACTGTAAATTAAATTAAAACAGGCTGTTGAGCTCAGTTGCCAGCCAGTGTCTCCTTTAACTAGCTGGTCACTATAATATGACTACTCTTGAAGCCCCTGAATATAACGCACCGCTGAATGAACAGTGAATTGTAAAAATATTGGTGATTACCTGTACATTTTACTGTGTGTTTATGACTAAAATTACATTAATTTATTACTGTATTGAACCCACTTATGCCAAAGAAAATGTGCATGCATTAATTAATTATGGGAGACTTGGGAGTTCAGTGTACACTGTTCAGTGCCTATACGGGTTTACCTTTAGATTATCCTTAAGGGTAATGTATTAAGCTGAATTTAAAATGAAATTCAAGTGTTTCGGATTCAGTCATTTTTTTCTAGAACTGAACTAATAATTGTTGGTGAAAATTCATGGAAACTGCATATATCCTCCACAATGTTTTGCTTTTTATGTAGAAACATATCCTTCATGCATTTTTGTGCTAAAATATTCAGAAAAATATAATTTCCTAATTCTGTAACAAATATAAATGTAAATTCAGTTAAATTTCTATATACAATAGAACTTTACAAATGTTTTTGTACTATCCAGAAAACATAATGAAAGCGCTGCATGGGATGGTTAAATACAGCTGTACTCAGACCAGGGGCAGACGGGGACTAAAAACAGCCCTGGACTTTCTTCACCAGCTGTGTGCAGAGGTCTGTGTCTCGGCCATGCTTATACCAAGGAAAAAGACAGCGCATACCAAAGAAAACGCCAGTGCATGAATTACAGTGCAGTCTATACAGGGGTAACATTGGTAATGTATTATGAGGTAATGTATTAACCTGAGTTTTAAATGAAATTAAAGTGTTTTGGGAGAATATGTGGGGACATATTTATGGTTTACACTATTTTTAGGCATTTTTCTTTATCACAACGCTGTTTTTCACTATACACGGGTGCTCTTGGAACTTAACCCCACAAAAAATGGAGGGTAACTGTACACACAAAGTACAATTTAAAAAAATTAAGAGTCAGAAGAACATAAGACACAGGTTTGGTCCCAATCACTGAATGGATTCAAATTTCATCAGCAGCACAAGTAAATGAATTGAATGAATTTAATGCTCAATTAGATTAAGATCTCAGCAAACTGGAGTCTTAAGAGGCAGTGAATAACACACCATTAGAGGTCTTGTGGAATCTATGCCTTGATGGATCAGAATTACTTTGGGGGCATAAGGGAGAATTATACAATACTGGGCAATTGATTTTACTGTTATGGCGTAAATACATGAAGCATTTTCACGCTCTTCAGTCCACACTGCCCCCTGCAGGACAACTGCCCTGTGTGAGGACTGCTTCGGTAGTCTAATCTCATTTCTGTAATTTATCTGCTATAAAAGTTGAAACAAAACTGCAAGTAAAAACCAGATACAACAGGGATCTTTACAAGCTTCAGTTGCCCATTTCTATTTCAAGAATGCAACAAATTATGGATTTATTCTCCATTACCAGCTTAATGAAAACATAATATTGGAAATCTTTTTGACTTATTACCACTATGTCTGTGGTAAAAATCTACTAAAATTGTAAAGCAAAATAGATTTCATTAAAGAAAACTATATAGCTGGTATGCTGATATGTTTATGGCCATATCCTTTACAGACAATAAGGGTTAGACGTGCTAGTAAGGAGTCAGATAAATGTATTGTTAAATGATCACATGAACAATAATTTTAACAGAAAAAGCACAAAGTCTGGCCTGGAGGAGCTAAAACAACATTTCAATCAATTTTAAAAGAATGCATGATGAATACCTGAACTAGTGCCTGCTGCTCTCAATAATTAGAAGCTTGAAAAGCTATGTGTAGCCTTCCCTTTTTCATGTATTTTTCTTGTTCCATTGATGATGCACATGGAATGCTGTTGATTATGTTTGGTAACAAATCTCAAGTATCTCAGAAATGGTCGCTTTACAACAGAATGCAAAAATTATTATATGGTTATTTTGGACCAATTTTTCTGTTTTGATCATTAAAAGTAAGTTTCACACAATTAAATGTAAGAGGCAGCTGTTGTGTTGCAGAACATAAATTGAAAATAAACATACCTACCCCCATGAAACATTTAGAACTTCTAAGAAATGAGATATTTTTAAAATACATATTACTTCCACTTTCAACCCGTATTTGCCATCTGTAAGCGGTATCATTGGTACAATTGCTGATGTTAAACTAAAAGATAAACCATACCCCTTATCTTCTCTTCTGTAAGTCATTCATTACGCAAGTTGCTCATCTGTAACCAAAGTTTCAGGAGTGCTGGAGCCTAGCCAGGCAGTCACAGAGCAAAAGGCAGAGAAACACCCTGGACGGGTCACCAGTCCATCACAGTGCAGACAAACACATTCACAAACAGTCAGTTCACGGTCTCTTTCTGTGCACTGCGGAAGCAAGTTGGAGCAACCAGTGTAATCTCACTCTGAAACAAGAATCACAAGCTCCACACTGAAAAAAGTGTCACCGTGGCAGGAAATGGAATGCAAGCATTCTTAAATGTCAAATTAGAGGACATTGTCAGTTGCAACAAATTCTGGAAACTAATAAGGGCTTTCATGCTTTGATGCAGGGCTAAGCTTTTGCTTTAACGTGTCAATTTGCCTCATGAACTTCCAACAGCCATTTTAACAAGCCATTACCTCACAGTGATGTGTTGGAACACAAAGTGGGAGAAAGTGAGGTGGAGGGCTGTGAAGTGCAGACCTTTCTACCTCCCCAAAGAGTTTACTTCAGCCATCATGGCTGTTTACATTCCTCCTAGCTCTAATGCTAATGGTGCTAAAGCTAACGATGTGTTGGTGTGGTGATCCAGGGTAAGAGGTCCCCATGGCTATTTATTTTGGTTTACGTATGCTTAAATATTTTTCTACCCTTAAGGATCTCTGGGGGTTCACAACCATTAATAATGACGCAGGACACGGAGATAAATGTTGCACAGCACGTTTATTGTGTTTTGAGCCCCACGACATTTTCCCTCCTCCAAGACTAACTTTCCTCCCACAACCCACACGTGTTTTGCCCACAAAAACACACAGCAAGCAACAGGACAATACACTCAGCTTCAGTAGAAAAGAGGGCAAATATGGTTTCAACACTACACCCCAAAATAGAGAATACAGCAGCTACCACACTAGGGAGAAGAAAGTCAAAAGGTAGGACAGACATTATACATGTAGGGGACAAGAATGACATAAACGCGCCTTTACCCAGGGGAAAAGGAACGGGAAAAACAAACAAAAAATATTTCCAAAGTCCGGGGCCTCTACACTCTGAGCCAGAGGCCCTTCGCAACCAAAATAAATTTAAAAAAAATAAGAGAACAAAACAAAGAAAACCCACGAACCCTACACCCTTCGGGCAAAGTCTGTCATTCCAGTCCATCCTTTCTCAGTCCCTGAGCTTCTCTGATTTGCCCCCACACCAGCCCGAGCGGCCACAGAGCTTCGTCGCGACGACGCCTCCCTCCACACGGCGTCCGCGTCCCCGTCCCCCATCGCCTTCCCGTTCCTCGCTGCCGCTCCGAGCCGCCTCTGGTGCAGCCTTGCACTCCACGGACCCTGCCGAACACAACGAACACCTCCTCAGATCCACAATCCCCCTCCTAGCCACAGCCGTCCCAGTTTCCCTTCTCCCCCTTTCCGTGCTGCCTGACCGGCCTCGGTGCGTCCACCAGCCACAGCCGTATACTTGCAACACACAAAGGGAAAAGAAACAAAGCAAGCACTCTCGAATCCCCGTGGCTGCCGCTCCTACTGTCCATACAGCCTCTGTCCGGACTTGGACCGTACCGCCACAGACCACTCACGACAAAGAGCCCAAAAAGTCCGAGAGGCAGTCATAGTGTCCTTTCAAAAGTCCAAACGTTTGTCTTTTTCAACTTGAATCCTTCTCCATGCCGGCTTCCTTCTTACGCGCTCAGCGGCCATCTTTGTATCCCGCCCCAGCCGGCTCGTCAACCCCCAACCAGCCAACCGTTCGTGTCCAGGGGCGGGATTACTCGAGGACTCACCCATTGTCCCAGGCGCTGCACGATTACAACGAAAGAAGGAAAAAAAAGATTTAAAGAGACAGAACCCACAAAAACTAACATCAACACAACAAAAAAAGAAATACCAAAAAATATATATACCCCTTACATGGCCCAGACACAACACTGGCGAACTGTATAGTAAGTTATATGGCGAGCTATAAGTTACTTGCAAACCGCTTATCAGACTTTTCATAATCGTAAGATATTTCAACAATGCATCTGTAAATAATGTTCTGTCAATATTTCATTACCATGTTGACTACATGGGAAAAACATATATTGCTTCACCCCACCCCCATCTGGGACAATCAGACCACATTTCAATCCTCCACCCCAGCCTGTGAACCCATACAGAGATGCACCAGGCCAGTCCTGAAGCAAGTGAGAACCTGGCCTCAGGGATCCATCCCTGCACTAGAGCACTGCTTTGAACGCACGGATTGTGGATCAAGGATGTTACTGTATCCAGAACTGTCTATGTTCTCTACACTGCTCACCTTCACCCAGTATGTGACGTGCCCCACCAGAGACAATAAAACACTGGACTAACTGTATGCCAACACAAAAGAGGTATACGGTTCATCACCTCTCCCTTCGCTGGGGAGATCAGATCACAACCTGCTGCACCTTGACCCTGTGTATGAGCACTTAGTATGCGGGCTACCAGTCACCCGCACAGTGCAGAGATGGTCAGAAGAGAGCAAGGAAGCTGTTTTGAGTCTACTGTGTGGGAGGTGCTTTGTGATGACCATGGGGAGGACATAGACAGTCTTGTCACCTGCATCATGGACTACATTAACTTCTGCATGGATAACACCATACCCACCAGGACTGTGCAGGGTTTTACCAACAATAAACCATGAATTATTCAAGAATAATGGATTATTCCAACCTCAGACCCCTCTGAGGTCAAACCCCTCTGAGGAGTTTTTGACATTTCCAAAACAATCATTTAAAGCTCTGCGAGTTTTTGTTCTAGAAACACATAAGTAACACCACTAGAAACCTTGAAGACTCTAGTTATCAAATATCTTAATAATCAAATATCGACGATGCTTTATAAATAGAATAAAAAGAAGACATGCAATTTTCTGTCCTGCAGCCATGCTCTCAGCTATTCCGATGAACAGTAGCAATCTGAATACAAGAACACACCCCATTGTACACTATAAACAAACACACACGCTCGTTCCACACACAGGAAGACTGGCTTTTGAGAGTGAGTCAGACTTGCAAAGTCTGATTTATCTGGTGACCACAACGAGGATGAACAGTGGAACTTTGAGCTTGAGTAAGTAGCCTAATATATGTTTTACAAGTTGTTGTTGGTGCTTTTTCAGTTAGCTTATGAAGCTATATCTGGTCTTTTGCCGGCCAGATGACCATATGGCTAAAATCCATGTCATGAGTTTTTGGTTAGCTTATAAGGAGAATGAATCTTATCTTTTGCTGACCAGATGATCATATGCAGGGTTCAGGGAAGGACAACAAAAACTCTGTGGAAGTGTCGTGCATGTTACATTTACATTTATGGCATTTATCAGAATGTAATGTAATGTGTACCATTAAAAATAAATAATTTGTATGTGGGAGAACACATACAAGGAATTTAATTCTGGTCGATCGTGCCTCTCAATCACAACAATATGAAACCTACACCACACCCATATATAAGGGGGGAGTTACAGGTGTGAAACATCCATCTAGTGAATATGCATTTGAAAGAGAAATAGTACCTAGTCAGATTGTTTTACAAATTGCATTAAAACTACATAACATTTCTGAACACTCCTCTTACCATTTTGTAGCCAAGACATATGTTTACAGGGTTCAAACTTCAAAAGTCTTGCTCAGACATATTTAGGGTGTGTGGGGTTTTTTTACTTTGTTTGAAGACCTCAGCAAATAGTTTTTTTTTCTCGTCATGTTAACACAATTTTAAAACTAATGAATTTCATTACATTTACTTTACTCACGTATTATTATCGATTAGGTTTTCCAGAATATAACCATATGTGTGATCTTTGGCATAGATGTTTTTAGTTAGATGAAATACTTAAAAATGTAAAGGTGTAGCAAACTGCCTCAAAGTGCCAGAAAGGCCTCGGACCTCAGAGGGTTAAACAGAAGAGATGGTCAAATCATGAGATGAGCCTGAGATGGGCAAATGAACTGAATCACTTCTTTAACAGGTTTGATTCATCCTCAACATCTGCTGTAGACACTCCCACCCACAATGCTGTTCCACCTCAGACACGTCACACCTCCTCCTCACATCTGCTCATGACTCCTCCCCTCCAACCCGAGCATCCAATACACATCCAGCACATAGATCCGGCCTTTCTCTTTCAACCATCCAGATTGGGAAGGAACTGAGGAGGATCAAAGCCAGGAAGGCAGCGGGTCCTTATGGCATCAGCTCAAGGGTCTCAAAAACCTCCCAATGAAGACCCTGGAGCAGCTGGTCCTTGCTCACCTTAGGCCCCGGGTGTGTTCATCACTTGCCCCACTACAATTTGCCTACCAGCCTGGCACCGGAGTGGATGATGCCGTCATTCACATCCTACATCGTTCCCTCTTTCACCTGGAGGCTGCTGAGAGCACTGTGAGTGTTTATTTATTTTTCTTCAGTGCCTTCAATGACATCCTTCCCACTATCCTGAGGGCCAAGCTGAAGTACACAGGAGTGAATCATTACCTCACCACATGGATACTGGACTACCTCACTAATTGACCACAGTATCAGAATCAGAATCAGAATCAGAATCGCGTTTATTGGCCAAGTATGTGAGTGAACACATACAAGGAATTTGA
>JBBJLR010000024.1:2435535-2461505 GCA_037577145.1 Brachypetersius gabonensis
AAAAACAAAACTATAACAATCTAAAATATTCATATAACTGACCTTTGACAGATTTCAATACTCCGGCCTGTTTAGTTTTTTTAATCCGTCCCAGCAAGTTAATTATAAATTAGAACAACTTAATTTTGCATTTTTCCTGCAATACCTGTGTTCTCCCAATAGGTGGCAAACTCCAAACACATTAACCACTCCATGTTATGAATCCCTTAGTAAACAAGTGTGGAGCAAAGAAAAGAAAAGTGGATAGTGAATCCTGAATGTTTAAAAGGGAGTGGGCAGCAAAATATTTTTTCATCGAAGTCCGACCAATGGCTGTATGTCTGATATGCCACGAAACTGTTGCGGTTATCAAAGAATACAAAATCAGCAATCACTTTGCCATGAAGCATGCTAACTATGCTAACATGCCAAGTCCATTTGTTTGCTCTTGATCTGGACCCTCTGTCAAATTTAAGAATCCATTGTAGCAGTCAAGTAGTTTGGCCACCCCTGCTCTACAGGAAGCACTGGAGGGCAATATTGCCTTCTTCCATACAAGACAGCATGAAAAAAAATACATAAAACACCTCAACTGTTGGCACCTCAACATTAACCTATGTAGTGATACTATGAGTTGTAGCCTTAGCTGATTTTGAGTAATTGTCGAACCCCTTGTGTCTCAATGGGCTCCACGTCTATTCAAAATGTGTAAAATTCTAGCTGTGAGTTTTCTTTCTGAAAGCAGTTAGCATTCACCTTTTCTCCTTTGGTTTTGGAATCTTCTTTATCCTTCTTCCTGAGGGCCGTCATGAATTCTGTAAACATAACTTCTCTATCCTTCATCTTCTCAATTGCCTTGAAGCGAGGATCCTTTGCATGTTTAGAGGCAAACTCACTGAATGTAGTCCTGAAAAAGAAGTGACAAATCAGAAGCAAGGTTTTAGTATTCCTAGAAGATTTAATGCAGGTATACACAAAAAGTAAAGCAGAAAGCATCTCAATGTGTCTCCTTTTTCTTGAATCACAGGTAAATTAAAAAGGATCCTTGAAAGACTCAGTCTTACAGATACTACCATCCACAATCTACATCAATAAACAAAATACATTATTTAATGACCTAGAAAATTTGCAATGGAAAAATCAATGACTGCCATGGGGTGTAACAAACAAATCTAAAATGTGACATGCAAAATGACAAGCAAATAAACCAGTGCAAACCTAAGGTTAAGCCTAGCATCTTCCATCATCTTCCTAAAGTCGTCTTTAGCCTGCATGAGTTTGTTCTTCTTCTCTTTTCTCTCCTCTTCAGCACGAGTCTTTACATACTGATCAAACACCTGTAGGGACAGATGGAAATTCATACTGTGTAGCCGTCTAAAGTTAACACCATTTCAACAAGTTTGCTTTAATTTTAAGTTAAAAGTATGTTACCTGCTTCCTCTCTTTTGGGTTCAGCAGTAGATACCGTGGATCAAATACAATCTTGTGCAACTCTTTGTCCCACGTGGAAAAGGCTGAAACCTGCAAGCAGAGGGTATGACTGCAGGTCAATGACGAACTGCATCTTCTATGAACATCACATCAACTTCTTACATGTAAACAAGCAGCTTTCAGACTCCTTTTTTAATCACTTAAGGCTATCTAACTGCTTTTGCCAACAAACATCTAACAAAAAAAAACCCTTACACAAAATTTAAGGCAGAAAGACTTCGCATATTCACTGGTTACTTGATAATCATACAGTCAAGTGTGTGCACAACAAAAAGGTATTACATGTTATATGATAAAATTCATGAGGTCAGAGAGTATTTGTTAACGCATATTCCACAAGCACATTTTACTGTTGCTGAATATTAAATTCCAAAGTAAGTAAAACTAAATAACCACAATGTGCAAATAGTAACAAGCAAACCAAGAAAAATGTATCCAAGAACAACAACCAGATGAGAATTACTAACAGAGGATGTTAAAAATATCCTTATCACATAACATTATTTAATATGAAAACAAGCTTAACAAAGAAAATATTTTTAAAGAGAATATCGATTCTTAAGTTTATATTACAAGTGCTCAACCATATGTATATAAACAAAACTACTTACAAATCACCAAATCGCCTCAATGATCTGACTGACATTTAGCGATGCTTTACCAAACGTCAATTGACTTGTGGAAAGAACATTTCCAAGACACTTCAAATTTATCAGTATTTCCAAATTTCTTAACCAGATTAATTTAACACTGTCTAACATTTTATATCATGCAATACTATGTAAAAGAAGCTTTTTAGTAGGTACTGACAGATATACTTCTAAATCAGTGCACTGCTAGTCCATTAGAGATGTTACTAATGGTTAGGATTGTCAGAAAGGTTCTAGCAAATGCAGTTATGAAACTTCCTAACAGACATTTACTGAAGACAGACAGGAACCAAAATAAAACAGGGCAACAGAAATAACAAGGAAAGCACCAAAAAGATACATAAGAGGAGGGAACAATAAGGAGAATAAACTGAAGATTGTACCTTGGTGGGCTTCCATTCAGATTTATGTGTCTAACATTACAGAGCTGGTTAGAGAATTGCGTTGGATTGAAGTGTTTTACCCCTCTCTCCAGCAGCATGTCCTTGAACTGATTGAGGCGGGCCTCCAAGGGTACCACCGCCCGATCCCGAGCCGCCTTCAGTTCGGCCTCCATGGCCGCCTCTTTTTCAACTTCAGCTTCCTTCACCTCCTCTTTTCTGTGTGGGGGGGGATTAGCAGTGTGAGTAGTAACAAAACTAACAATAAGAAATATGTGGCCATTTTTTTTTTGGTTTGTTTTGAACTTTTTTCATGTGAAACACTTCCTATCTTGAGGGAAGAAAATATTACCAGAAAACAAAATGACATACTAGTAGCTCAGAAGAATGAGCTTTGCCCTTTCCTTTTGTTAAGCTTGCAAACACAGTATGGTCTTGACCAACACAATAATAAAGCCTAATCTCACCCTCCCCCTGCAAATTTTTATTACGGAATTCCATATAGTCAGAGAAAACAAAATGAGGGCTCAAATGAGGGCGCTTTGATTCTTTCACTGGGGTTTTCCCTAATGCAGGCTAGAGAGAGGTCAAACAAGGTGTGTTACCTTGAAGGCCCATGTTGGCATCGCCAGAGCTTAGAAGCGTTCCCTGAAAAATAGTCCCCAGTGCAACACGACCACTGATTGGGGTCAAGGAGAAGCAGGCTTGACGGGCACTGATGGGAAACAGTGACTGATTTGACTTGGTAAACCTGGACAATATGGAGTCACCACTCATAACAGACCCAACTAAGATTACCACAGCTAAGACAGACCACCCTAAAGTAGTATGGCTCCGATTTCAGGGCTAACAATACAAGTCCAAACAACATCTTATTTCATTATGGATGTTTGTATGCTATAGTGCTTTGTCTTTTCATGGACGTAATGTATTACTGTTTCTTGTTCATGCTCCTAGTCTTTTCAACTTATAGCAGAAGCTAGATGTTCTGCAGAGGTGGGTAACTGGGCCCATGCTGTCTCTGCTGCAAAGAAGAGATACTTACTTTCTCTTTTTTGCCTTAGAAGGTTCATCATCTTGTGCTTCTTCTATGGTTGCTTCAAATTCTTCTTTGCTCATGCCTATGGCTAAGATAAAAGTTAAACCATTACATTTTCCATTCCATTCCATTTACAGTGTTTTACAACCTCTGCAATACATGCCCTCATAAGAAACTAAAATTTTCATCCAATTGCCCAAATGTCAGACTTACAACTGACCAAAACACTGATAACTAAAATACCCCAAAGCCTACAGGCACTTACTGAAAAAGCACTAATTACAAGCGTTCAATACCCATTTTCTTGGTGTCATCTAGACCCTTCTTATGCGGTGGTTCCTGGATGTATTTGTCTACATCTGCCCGACCAACTAACTCATCTGGCCGATCCCACATAGACTGACGAGTTGTGGGATTATAGAAGAAAACACGGTCATCCCCAGTCCACACCACACACCTACAAAGTCAACACATTTTTAAAGTTAGATGAAAAAAATAAATAAAATCATATATTCAAAACTTCCACAGACTCAATGGGAATCTGAAAGAGGGGGAAAAAAAGAAAGGGGAGGGCCTTACCAGGGTGTTCCAGGGATGGGATTGGTGGCCACGGGCTTAGCCTTCTGTGCTGCTTTTTCCTCTTCGGTCATTTCTTCCTCCTTTGGTGCCTAAAAAAAACAAAGCCAACAAAAACTACATGGTGTCAGATACAACAAAATACGGGGGGAAAAAATTTCTGCATGTATGTTGAGTATTTACCTCTTTGACCAGAATGGAAGCTTCAGCTTTAAGTTCCATGTCAACAATTTCCATAGCCTCACAATCATTAACTGACTGGGCATCTTTTGCTTTGTCCCCATCCTTTTCTGATTGTTCAAGATGAAAAATATTAAAATTAAGAGCATAAATCTTAAATGGGCTCATTACTTTACTCAAACTTGGTTTGTGTCCTTATTGTCTTTGAAAAACAACTGTTGGAACAAATGAGAGGCATATTACTGTACCTTTCTGATTTAGCTCAACAGGTTTGTCCCACGTGGATTCCTGAGTGCGGCTATTATAGTAGTATGTTTTGCCATCCACCGTTTTGTACTCAGACCATTCTGGCAGCGGAATTGCTCCGGCCAGAGTCGCAGGTGTGGCTGTGATGGCCAGCTGTGGATGCATCATGGGTACTAAAGGAGGGGCCATTCCTGGTAACATACCTAAAAATCATATTCAGTGTTTCATATCACCTAAATAATCATCTATGACATTGACATTTAAACACCCAAAGTGTAGGAATCCATGAGCAACACACATCTCAAAAATAAACTATGTAGGAAATGCTGCGATCTACTGATTATACAATTCATGCATGCATGCAAAATGTTCACTGCGTAAGACATGTGTTAAAATAAATTAAATAAAAGTTTTAGATGGATCTTGATGCCATAAAAGAGCTCTGAACAGTCCAATTTATGTACCTGGGAGAGGAATGTGCATGCCAGGTAAAGGCACTCTGAACGGTGGCACCATGACTGGGGGGAAGGCTGAGATTGCAGCAGGTGGCTGGGCCACAGCATGAGGCAGGCCTGGAGGGAGGCTCTGGGGAAGTAACGGCACAGTCTGCACAGCTGTAACTGAGGCTGTGACTGTTGGAACGCTGACCACTGCAACTTGAGCCACACCCATACTTGCAGGAGGAGAGGATGCAACCGGAGGCATCTCAGATACTACAGGAGCTAGAGAGTAAAGAAATGGAGTCCACCTGTGATGTTTGTGTGAATAAGCATTTACATAATTCCCCAACCTGCTCTTATAATTTAATTTTTTATATTTCTTTCTTATCTATAAACCACCCATGATCTCACTGGCAGCCCTGTAATGCACCTCATTGAAGAAAGCATTCCAGACTGATTTTCTCTTCGTAAAAATGTGAATGGGCAATACTAAAATGCTACAGGCTGACAAGACAGAAATATGTAAGTAAAATCAAAACAGGCTTGTTTTGCAGACTATTTTGGATTTATGGACCATAAATGCTACATGTTTAAACAGTGGTTATGTACTACGTTAAATAAATTTTGAAAAAACACGAAAATTCATTTGTATATTTTATGGGCTATTGGCACCCTCTAGTGGGCCCGCGGGC
Source organism: Brachypetersius gabonensis (assembly GCA_037577145.1). Lineage (NCBI taxonomy): Eukaryota > Metazoa > Chordata > Actinopteri > Characiformes > Alestidae > Brachypetersius > Brachypetersius gabonensis. Next base: position 2,441,209 of record JBBJLR010000024.1, read on the forward strand.
AGTTTCGTATTGAAATTTAAGCTCTGCTAGTTAACTATTTCTCCAATTATCAACAGAGCCAAAACAACCAACTACACATTTTAACTAATATGTCAACTATGTAATTTGGGTAACTGTAATGCAGTAGTTACCTAGAAAAACCTATATTGAGCTAGTTTAGCATTTCGCTAATGTTTACACCAGAAAATGTTTTTAAAACTGTATAAGAAGCAAGTTAAGATCATATAAGATCAAAATAAATTAATTTACATTCAAATCATCTGAATAATTGACTCCAGCTCCAGGGATGTGTAAAAAAAGTTGTTTATTAGCTTGCTCACTTTTTCATGGAGAAACTTCACGAACTCTCTCCAACCACCCAGTTCAAGTTTACACATAATATACATGGATCAAAAGCTAAAGATGTCCTTTATAAAATTCAAGCGTTATTTGCTGTGAATGAACTAGTTTTCATAAAATACGGTTTGTTTCACAAGTGGCGAGAGCACCCATTTTGTTTACGTTCAGACGAGGTCTCAAATTTCACTTGCTAGCCAATCTCAGGCTTCCCAGAAGTGGTTGACAGCTTTCTTAACGAATAGTATGCTTTCTTACGAAAACATAGGTGGGTCATTTACCCTAATTGGTCTATCCATGCGCCTCCAGGGGTAATGTGTAATGACGAGTACCCCTCCCCCCTCACTCACACCCACATGTGTTTTACGCACAGCGTAGCGCAGAGGAGAGACACGGGCAACATTTTTAAAAAGCGCTATCTGTCAGTTCTATATCTTCTGTTTTCATTTTGGCTGATTTTGGCATCATATCAAGACCACAAAAATGCGGTGGTCCTTGGAAGAGGTACATGCTGTGCTTTTTGATGAGGGGGCGGATTTTGAGGAAAGGAGACTGGCAGCGTGGATTCCAATTTGGAGGATAAACTTGCGCAGGGACTCGATATCATCCTTGATATGCAAGTAATCGTATGTTTATAAATTCACATAATGCAAATTAATATTTTCTTAGTATGCTGGCCTTTGCATTTAACCTTGCATATTAGCATACAGTGCATGTCAGGTAGGAGACTTCACTCTCACTCAATTGTAAAATAATGAGAGTGTTTAGTATGATTTCCAAAGTATGATACATCACATACATTTAATATTTATCTATTCTTTTCTGAACTGTTTTTTTTTTATTTTGAATTTGATGTGGTCAATAGTGTATACAATAGTAACATTTACATTTTATACAGTGGTCTCTTTTTTTTTTCTGTGGTCTGTAGGTTATATTACATGATGACCATTTAAATGTGCAAACAGCCTTTTGACTCATTGTTGACTACATCAAACATGCATTTATGTTGGTGATTTATTTGATTATTGTTTTTATTTACTCAATTTGATTTAGCCATTTTACATGATATATATATATTGTCCCATCTTTTTGTTCATGCCGTGATGAACCATCTGCCACTCCCTCACCTCTGGTGACCCTTTGGAATCTAGAGCCACACTTGCAAAGCTCACAGCTCGAGCCCCAGCCTCAACTCCATGCCCTCCTGCAGCATAGCGCAGTGCCAAAACTGTTCTCCCCTAAAAGACTGAGTTTCAACATGCGGCAGAGGTTTGGAGAGGTTTATAGCATGTTTTGAAGAGGCTTGAAAGAATTGTAAATATTAGTCTGAAATTAAGTGAAATTTGTTTGTACAATGTCAAAAACAAGTTCCACACACACACCTTGTTGTATGGTGAAATTTGGTTTTGTCTTTTGGAGAGCTTTTGGAGAGGTTTTGGAGACACTTGGAAACGCCCATGTGTACCTGTTATAAATTGCTGTGTAGAACCTGTGTAATTTTATGTATCTGCTTCAAATTTTGGATTTTGATTCCCAACAACATGCAGAATCAGGAAACGTAGTGTATGACCTGCAATGTAACACACCCTCCATGGACTCACTGAAAACTAAAAAAATAATAGGCATTTAGTTGCTCCGTCTTATTCAACAATGTGTAAAGTGGCCATTTCTTCCACATGTGAACAAACCACAGCACAGTTTCATACAACCAGCTGCTCACTGCAAAATGTCAGACAAACGCACAGGGTGTGCTGACCATCATTTAAAACAAATTAACTGTGGCCACATTTGTTAGGTTCAGTGAAGCTAGGGAAAAAAAAAAAAAAAGACTTAGAACAAGATTTTTGAGAAAAAGCCTAGGTCTCATTTCACTGTTTAAAGTTTCTATCAAGAGTATGCATACTTACAGGCCACAGGCTGGGATGCAGCAGGAACTGGGCTAGTGCTGGATTCTGGGCTGCTTTCTGGGGAGGCAGGATGAGTTGAGACCTGGGAAGGAGTCACTGTGACTGCAGTACTGACAGCAGTGGAGGCTGCGATGCTGGTGGAGGCAGCTGATGCAGCAGTGCCTGTCTGAGCGGTCATCATAGGGTTCAGCTCTGATTGTTGGATGACCTTTACTCCTTCTGGTTTGGACCAAGCTGATTCACGAGTTCTTGCATTATAGTAGTAAACCTAAGAAAATATACAACAGGCTGCAGCAAGCACCTTTGCAATCAAACATGCTGGCATGGCTGATTAAAGCTTTTAGCTTATGATAAATTTAAATGTATGATAATCAGTACTTCTAGAACCCTAAACAACTACTTGTTTCATTTGAAAATGAAAATGGTGCAGCGTATGTAATGCAGACTAAAAATAATTTGCACTTAGTAATATTACTGGTTCTTTTCCCTTTCCTAGTTTGCCACGTCTCTTATTTTGGGCTAAAATGCAGTAGTTAATCACCATCTGAAATTCTTTTTAAATCCAGATCTAGGCATAACCTGGGCCACATAAAACTAGCCAGTTGCGTATTCCCAAGTTTTTAAATTTTATACTTTAACAATAGTGTCACCAACTACAAACCAGAAACATATGGTAATTACTTTTAGGAAAAAAGGCACTTAATTTGCAAGCACTGCACTCTACTCTAGGAGTTACTTCAGTCTGATAGCTTGTTTACTGGGGGGGCTGGCAGGCATTCCTCCCTGAAAGACACAACCTCACATTTTCACCTTTAAAAAAAGCATTTTCTTATCTTTACCAAAGATACCAATAATTCAGCTCAATGACTAGTTCAAAAGCTCTAGACTACATTAAAAGACAAAAGAACAAACAAGACCTTCTTGTAAGGAAAAAAATTAACCTAATCATAAACTAGTTGTATCTCAAGACTCTGCTGTAAATAGAAGTTTGTTTGGCTGTACTAAAAACACACATAAAATCCAGTACCTTTCCCTCTGGAGTGGTGTTCTCCACCCATATCTCCTCAGTGGTCAGGCTTCCAGGAGCCCCTGCTACTGGGGGCATTCCAGGAGGAAATATCATGCCAGGAGGCGGAGGCAAGTTGCCTATGGGAGGCGGCATAAAGGAAGGCCTCTAAGGATCCAAAAGACACAATGTGATGAATGAGTGTCCAAATAATGAGTCAAAAGTGGGGTTGACCTCACTTGACAGTCACATGCCACCTAACATTCGTTTTGATTAATTCCATACACCTTGCATGTTAACACAATTATCATGTTTCTGCAACTTGAGCATTTTTTAGTATTGTGTAGTTTACACTTTTACAGGAGCTGTCCTAAGAAAACAGACCTGCAAATGTGGTGGTCCAATAGGTGGGGGAATGGCACCAGGTGGTGGGATAGGTGGCATAGTAGGATCAAAATGTGGACGCCCAAAAGGAGGTCGAGGTGGTGGTGGAGGGCCCCTCAACATACCAAAAGGAGGCGGTGGGGGCCGTAAGAGCGGTGGAGGACCTCGCATCACTGTGCTCGGTGGAGGTGCTAGGCCACGAAAACGTAAGGCTTGCTGCAGCTGCATTCTGAGGCAAGAGTGGAACAGTTAATGGTATGTCAAATTCGAATACATAGGCCTAACAGGTGGGCAACTTCTTCATTTGTAATTACGTTCATGTTAAATCTAGGAAAATGTAAAATTTTCACAGTTTGGGAGGAACAAAATGGCAGCTCAGCTATTTCTTAGCCCACTGTGTGGCGGATGCAAAAGTTGCTGAGTTGGTTTCAAATGTGTTTTCAGTTGGTGTTTGTGGGTGTAACTTAAGTACTTATCTTAGGTTAAACACTTCAAATATAAATGTAAAGCTATCAAATAAAACTTTGCAACTACAGAAAACTGAAGAAATTTAAACATGTAATTCTGGATTCTCATAGACTGAGACCTACAGAGACTGTAGGCAATTCTCTTAAAATTAAAATTAAAAACACATTGCCAAAATTAACTTAGCCTTAGATTAACTTAGATTATGCATCTGGGCCAAACTGCAATGGAATAGAAACCACTATTTACCTGTGAGACACAAGCATGGACATGTGTCTGCTCAGTTCTCTTAACTGATGTGACTGCCAATAGTGTCAAAAGATTAATCCGAAGCAATGTTTATAAAAAAAAGTTTGCGACTGTGATGGATTATTAAACACATGCAAATAATATCCTACAACAAGCCTTTTTATAATCCTATAGTATCTTGTATTCACTCTGTCACTCATTTAATCAAGTTAAAAAAACAAAAATAATTACAGCTATTTTATACATTAAAATTGCAAATAGTCCAGTTGCTCAAAGCGTATGTTTAACATAAAAGTACGAGGTTTAAACATCTTTGAAAAACATTTCAGAAGTGAGCCACTTGAATTGTGTAGAATCCTACTATAACTGGTAACAATATAAAATGTTCGATTTTAGATAAAGCTTAGTTAAACGTTAAATTCGATTCCATCAGTGGAGCATGCGATATCTTCACCACTGCAAAATCACTCGTTTGATGAATTCGTCGTAGAGCAACATATAAGACATTACGCATAGCTGCACGCCCATTTATACTGTGCCCTCTCGGGTCTCTACTCGCTGTGCCATCAACTGAAAGGTAGCATTGTGCTGCAAACTAGGATTACAGTAATTTATCTATGCTAGTCGAGGTCCCTTAACTTCCAGGCCTACAACACAAGTTAGTACATTACTCCCTTACAGCAGTAACCACGACAGAACTGAAGAGTGAGCCATTAGCTGCCAAGTGTCACCTATCCAGGAAACTTCACCAAGTACTCACGTTCAGCAAACCACTACATACTGTTTTCTGCTTCAGGAATCTCTGAACACTTCACTAGAAAACACAACCAATGTTATTTCCAGAGTGCAGCGGCAGCTTCTACGCCACATAAAACATGCTGTAATTAAACTTTAGCCATAACCATGATCTCCGATCTCCTAACAACATTGCTAATATACATGCAGGACACAATAACAATATAGGTTTAAAGTAAGAACGCATGCAAACAAGTTAATAAAATGATAAATCAGAAGCGCATTTTTTGCTAACGTTAGCTTGACTGCTAGCCAACAACAATTACCCCGCTAGCCAGTGTTAGCCTCTCCGTCGTGGTGTTACACAAACAGAACGACACAGGAAGTGGAAATATTCAGGACCCATTGGGCTCATCTGGGTATAAACGTATATCGACCGTATGTTTTAATAAAGCCGTATACATGTATTATTATTACGTGGCGTCACCTGTTGTCGCTAGAAGCAGTGCTTTCTCCATCTATGTGCTCCGCCATAACTCCAAAAGTAAAAACCTAGCGGAGCTCTCCTCGACCAATATTAAAGCAGTATTCCCTCACGTGACGAATTACGTTGAATGTTTGTCCCGCCCACTGGTGATCTCTCCGGCAGCTTATTAGACCAGCCACCCGCCAATCATATGATGTGTCCTCAGTGCCCGGGCCTTCGAAAAATAAATCAACTTAATTAAATCTGAGACTAACACTTGGGTTTTATCCCTACAGTGTTTCAATACGATGAATGTATTGTGTCAAGAATCGTTAAATGTTTAAATGCAATACATGACACCACAAATTAGTTCGTCGTTAACATTCAAAATTTATTAGCTTATTTCAACAGAACTACTGTGACTGAAACCTTGTGAAGTGATTATAATAATGGAAGCACTAAAGCACTCTCAGAGTAAGAATTTCACCACCCTCATCGACATCTGAAATGTTTTTCTCTATGTGAGGGGAATTCACCACAGCAGGATTGTTGAATGTGTTCTCCAAGGTTCTCCAATGTATATTTTGCTTCAGGTTTGGTGCAGCATATGGGAACTCTGAGAAGGTAGAACTTTGGCTGTGACTCTGTTTCCTATACTCTGTCGATACAGCATATTCCTGGTTTAACGCCTCATGCTTATGGACCACATCACCATATGGGCTTACAAGGTTAGACATGCAGTTAGAGTAGTCTGCGTAAAGGAAGTTCCTATAAGGAAAACGAAATAGAACTCACTTAATAAGCCTATAAACAAAAGACAGCTATTCTGGCACTGCCTGAATTACTTCATGAATTACTTTACCCTGCTGGGAAGTACTCTAGCCTAGACATGAACATGGATGGGGAGAAAGGAACAGGTGTGGCGAGGAGGGAGCTACTGGGAAGAAGTGTTGATGGGTACAGGTTGACAACACCAGGCACCTGGAGATCACTGGAGCTGGATGCTAAACCACTGGTTGGTAGTTCTCTTGAATTGTCCAAGGCTCCACTGCACTGTACGGTATTGTACTGTAGACTATGGTTTTCATGTGAGGTTATGAGTGACAGCTTACCTGAAAAATCATGAAGATTTCAGAAGACAGATCTTGTCTGAACACAACAAATCTAACTGTCCACAGATATTAATTGGGCAAAATCTTACAGTTCAATTTAAAAGCTTGATGACATTCAATACTGCCGAAATCTAACCCTCATTACAGATTATCCAAGAACTATTTCAACTATATTGGCAGAAAATAACAATATTCATCACATCTTAAAAAAAATATGTAACATGAATTGTTTTCAGAATCTGGGCTGTGTTTCTGTGGGTTGGAAAGGACATAGAAAGACTTACGTTAAGTCCTTAAAGAGTTCAGTGATAAAATGGCCTGGGCACCATAACAAGCTCATTCAATGTTTTTAAATGTTTTAAGCTGCTTACATTACTGAAAAAATGTATGATTAATTTTAAGTCACTGAGTCATGCCTTAAAAGAAATATTGTTCTTATTCCTTGACAACCTTATTAGTTTAATGGTTCACATTCTCCCTTCAGGTAATGTTCGTGTGCTTACTGTGAGAGGATGACTGCAGGAAAACTGGAGCTGCAGTGGTTTCCTGAAGTACATTAGGTGATGTAATCCTAGTCATCCTGGAGACTGTTGGATTTTGTCCTGGAAGACCTCATGTATGAGTTGAAAACAAAATAAGGCTAATTAAATAATTAAATGCATAGAAAAGAACATTTTTTATATGTAGCCAGAGAAACAAAAGCAAAGGTAACTTCAATAATTTTGGCAAATATAGAACATTCTCAGTAATAGAGACAGCATCAAGAACTTAATCATCTAATACATGCTAAAGAGCTGGAGCTGTTGTATTGTTTTCATACTTTATTTCTAGCCCAATATCAGGCTAAACTAAAATAAATGACCACAGACACAGCTGAATCCACTGTGGAAAACAAAGTGAAACTTTTCATATAGGGATAAAAGGCAAAATCTGTTCATATGCATTTTTTCTAACTTGCACTGTAGCATCTGCTGGTGACCTGTAACATGTACCAGGGAGCATTAGATCGGCCTGCGAAGCGGAGTTCATGTTGCTGGTGGATGTCACAGTGGTGTGCTTGGGAGCACAACTCTGCATATATACTGGAGAAGAAAGTGACATAGCTTCGCTGGTTGTGTCTAGAGTTACCCCTCTAGGAGCATAACACTTCTTCTTCCTGGTCTGTGGCTGATAGATCCAGCCTACATCAATAAAGAAAAGTTTGAAAGAATTGTTCCGCAATTGCTGTTTGTAGTCATGTTAAAGTGATAATTCTATGCTTTCAGTTTTAATTAATCAGGTAACAGTAGGATTACTAATCTTTTAAAAATTCACTGACCTGCTGCTAGGACAATAGCTGCTGACAGAGTTATAATCTGAACTCTAAACAGCAGCAGCAATGGTAAATATTTTATATGTATGAACGTAGTTGTTGATTTTTGGCATTTTAAGGCAAAGTATATCAGTCATTCAGTTAGGTTTCAGGATAATTATTTTCAGTTTATTTTCTAACATTGAGCAACTTGGAAAATAAGTTGCTCAGTCAACACGACACTTAAAAAATACAAAACAAAGTCTGATACCTTGAATTTTCTAGTAAAAAAAAAATGGAGAGTGGGAACAATTTAAGCCGAGGCAGGACGACTCCCTTCAGTGCTAGCGTACGCCATGTTAGCTACTGGTGCGTTTCAGATGCCATGCAGTACTGTTACTGTACTTTAATACCGAATAGCAGGTTGTGCAGGTCACAATGCTGTTTGTGTGTCTAGAATTAAGTATTTTCACACATGTGATGAGTGTCTGTGTTCACTGCTGCATGTCTTAGGTCTTGTGCTTGCATACTCCTCGCGCGCAACGGCACCATCCTTTTTATGTAGGGACTGTAATAATTGGTTAAACCAAGAAACGCATGACAGCGTAAGCCAATCAGAGGCAGAGACTGCATTTTGTACACAAGAGAGGGCAGAGAGAGGGGGAAAAAAACACGACTAGTCGACTTCTCTAAGGGAACTGTCTCTTGTTCATGTTGTACTCTTAATTGTACTCTGAATATACACTGATCAGCCATAACACTGACGAACAATGACAGTTCAAGTGACAGGGCAAGTGAATAACACTCGTTACAGTGACACCTATCAAGTGATCAGATCATATCCAAAATATGTCTTTCATATTCAAAAGTCTTGAGGGGTGTTCCTGGTATGCAGTGGTTAGTACCTACCAAATGTGGTCCAACAGAATAATTTCAGTAATATCAACCTTACCAGGAAATTCCTGCATGTGTCTGTCTTTAAGACTGTGGGCCTCCTCGTAGTATGGCCTCTTCTGTTCTTCAGTAAGCTTGCTCCACTCCAGTCCAAGTTGGACACTGATATCTGTGTTACTGGCATTGGGGTTGGCCAAGGACAAAGCATGGCGGTGGATTTTTGCCCACACCATGAATGCATTCATTGGTCTCTTAATGTAGCCGTTCTTGCCTTTACACTGCTTAATGTCCATGGCACCTTCGGAGACAAATCACATAGAAACAAGATTTTCTAAGGCAAGATCTTCAAACTAAGAATGTCACAATGTATTTTATAGGTTCCCTTACCAGCTACAAATGGAGGCTGAGTGAGGTTCAATCCTTCAGTTCTGACTTTGACCGAAGCTTTGTTTATTGGTAGCTTTGAGCAGCTGAGGAGGGGCACTTCACTGAGTTTAACAGGATCACCACCCATGTTAGTACATGACAACTGGACATCAGGAGTTTGGACTGATTTGGAGAGGTCAGCAGCTCTGTGGCCCTGGAAATGCTGCTGCTTCTCCTGCTGTTTTAGCAAGAAAACGCTGTCAATTTTTACGAAGGAGTCGTCCTCCTCAAAAAACACTGGAGGCGAAGATGTCAAAATACGGTCTGCTTTCTCCACGTCGTAGTTTGCAGGCGGTGATTTGCTCGGTGACTTGCTCGCTAATTTACCGTCTTTAGTGGTCTCGTTGTTTTTTTCTAACACCACTCCTAACGTGTCGCTACGTCTGACCACCAACGGCTGCTGTTTACTGTCGGCTTCAGGGACACGCGACCTCACAGAACATACGGATTTAGACAAAACATCCATGTCTTTGGTTGTAAATTCTTCGGGTTTACTCCGTTCACTTCTCCTGAAAGTAATCTGAGCTCTCCGTTTAGGATACCTATCCATTTTTGCGACATAAACCGCCTGTGGTCTCAAGGTGTTTTTCAACGATAAATAGTCGTGGAAGGTTCGGGGTACGCGAGCAGGTTTTGAATATCTCAACCTCACCAAGAGGTGCGCTTACAACGGCTTTGGTTACACCTGCATTATTGCTTAATTTAAATCAACAGTTGTTCTTTGTCCCTATCAAACCGTGTTCACACCCTTAATCTCAGGTGAACAATTTTATTAGGAATGAATGGAGGGTGCCAATACCTTATCACCATTGACTTAAATACAATTCAATCTAAGCTTTACTTCTCTGCAACGGTTCATGATTATCTATCTATTGATCTATCGGTCTTTCTGTCTCTGTCTCTGTCTCTGTCTCTCTCTCTCTCGACCCGCATCATCTCTCGCTCTTTTCCATTAATTTAAATGCATTTCGGCCAATGTTTTACCTATCCCTCTCTTTCCCAGTCTATCAATCAATCTATCTCTGTCTGTCTGTCTATCTATCTATCTACCGTTCTCTATATACCTTGTTTTATTTCACTCTCTCTTTCTCTATATTGCTATGAGGCCTGGGATACTCGAACCCAGGCCTCAGTACTCAACTACTAATGCGCACCAGCTTGACCTGCACTCATTTTTTTCTTTTATCATCCCTTGGTCTTTCCCATTAACTTCAATGTATTTCAATCAAACATTTAAAGCTTGCCAGAGCTCATGTCACAGCAATGAGACTCGATACTCGACCTCAGGCCTCATCTCCCAACACCTTATAAGCACCATCTTGACCTGCACTTGTCTTTTTTTACTTTTATAATCAATCTTTCTTTCCTATTAACTTCCTTTCACCTCTTTTCAGTCTATATTTCTGAATCTCTTTCTATCTGTCTGTCTCTATCTGCTCTGCATGCTATCATATTTCCTTCAGGAAATGTGACGTTGTCTAGTTATTATTATTATTATTATTATTATTATTATTAATAATAATAATAATTTGAGTTAGCTGATAGTTTTGGTGTAGCACCAGTCTCACAAACAGAGAGACCTAGCTAGGATACAAGAAAGCCTCCACAGGTTTGGTCAAACTATTCCATTAATGAAGATGAAGTGAAAGCTTTGTAATGCAGTTCAATATGAAGTCTGTCTTTAATAAAATCAAGAAAAAAATGTACAATCAGAACTGATTTTAGCTGTTGGATCTCCTGTATAGGTAAAGTAAAAGAAATTCAGGAATTTAAAATCATTTCCATAAAATGGGGTACCCCCTGTAGGGCTGACCACTTCTACACAATTGCAGCATAGTATAAACCATGAAATTTAAGTACAAAAAAATTATGTTAATATGTTCAGGGAGTGCACCAGGGAGTGCCTTGTGTTGTATTGCTTTTCCAGCTCATTTACCATGTTTACATGCACTCAAGTTCTTAGTCCATGAAACTGTTGTTCTTCTTAAGTTTTACTGGTATTGTTTGGTAAGACCAAATGCTATGCATAGCGGCTTATTAAAAAGCAGATATTTTCAACCTGTCACTAGCAGGCTGCTACCAACATGGAACACAGCTCACTGCATTCTGACCAAAATGCCTATTTTATAGTCAAAACCCTAAATATGTCCCCAAATATGCTTCCAAAACACTTTAATTTAAAATTCAGCTTAATACAAACCCTTAAAATGTATATAACCCATTATATAAAACCAAGACGAAGAAGTGCAGAGGACTGTTAACATAGCCCCCAACGCTGATGTGGCATATGATGCCATCAGCTCTGTGACAGCGGACGAGATGCACATGAGAGACAGAGGATACTTTGAGGCAATAGAATGGTATGTTCTATGCAGTTCCCATGGAAACATATAGACAATCTGACTGCAGCACAGAATACATTAACTTCTGTGTGGACACTGTTGTTCCTAAAAAATAACCAAAGACAGTAAACTGGACTGGTCCAAGAGCACAGATGTTGTCTTCAAGAAAGGGCAGAGAAGGCTGTACCTACTGAGGAGGCTCAGGTCTTTCAAGGTTGGTAGTATAATGCTGATAATGTTCTATCACTCTGTGGTAGAGAGTGTGTTGTTTTCTGCAGCTGTGTGCTGGGGAAATGGGGTAAAGACTGCTAATGCCAACAGACTGAACAAGCTGATTAAAAAGCCTGGTTCTGTCCTGGGTCTCAGACTGTAGGATTAGGAGTGCCAATATTAATGATGTAAATGTATCATGGACAACCCCTCTCACCCCATGCACACCTCCATGATAGATCATCAGAGCACACATTCAGCAAAATACTCCTTTCTACCTGTGGCATAAGGACTATATAACTCTGTAGGTCTCATTCTGTAGGTGATCTTTTTCATTTATGTCATTTTGTTCTCATTCAGATTGTGCAATATTACTAATTTTTTGTATGTTATTGAACGTTAGTTTCGTCCCCTCACCTGCTGCTATCTCATTTTAAAGCATTCATCATATTGTTATGGCACAAACACTTGCACTGCTAATCGTTTATAGCATTATATCTGTTATAGTTATATAGTTATAGTTGTTTTGTTATTCCATTTGCACTATTACTACTATTGTCTTTTGTAAAAACACTTTATTGTCTTATTTTTATTCCTCTTGTTGCACTGGACATATTCAACACAAAAGAATTTCCCTCAGGATAAATAGAAAGATATATTCTTTCTTGTCTTATCTTATCATCCAACTTACTCATCCACCCTTTCCTCCTAGTGAACCTCAGATTTCAGCCAGGATCTCTGTATTTCCTTCTAGATGACAGTGCCGCACATGCAGGGGGTGCATTCCCAAGTCCTGATCATCACTTCTGGAACTGCTGTCATCACTCAGTCAACAAAAACACAAAATCTAGGTGAAACAATCTCTCCTGAACTAGCAGAGAACTTCTTTATAACATCAGGAGAATTTGTGCACTTTACTACAGTGTTCCATACTGCATGTGCTGTGAGAGGTGTGGAACATCAAATACACCACCAGTAAGAGTGACGTCATTATCAGTAAAGCCAGTGAGGACAAATGTCCAAAATGTCCTGAATATAAATGGTCTAGTAGTAAACTTATTGTCTGTATAAAATGGTAAAATATTGATTATTTTATGACGGATGACGAAGACGGAATACATGCTCTACACTTGCTTTTACTGCGAATGGAGTGAAGGTGTCTCTGTTAGGAGCAGATCTTATACAGCTCAATACTGCCCCCATGTGGTCAAATTACAGAAAGCAAACAGACACTGAGAAGATGTCTGAGAATATTTTCAAGCTCACATATTCTCGTGTATAAACATGTATATGTACAAAATGGAAATCTGATCATACATAGATTTGAATCTTAAAACCAAATCATCTTGAGCTTCTCCAACATAAGGTTCAGGTTCTCAGGCTCAAAGTCCCAGCTATGGAGACACTGGGAAAGTTCTCTTGTAAACAAATGTATACACTTTAAAATCCCATATGTTCTGATATGCAATTTATTTTTGTGTGTTTTGTTTGTAATTAATTTGATTTCATTTGATGTATTTTATTTGCAACTTGAAATAAAGGATGATCTACCTATCTATCTATACTCTATTTTGTATTAGCAAAGTAACTAAAATGAATCTAAGAAAATTCAAACGCTGCATGTATTAGTTATTTGCATTATTTGCATGTACTTATTTTTACTACAAACCCAGCCACTGGAGGTGCACAAGCCAGTGTATTTCTTAGTGCCGGTCCCAAGCTTTGGTGTAGGTAGAGGGTTACATCAGGATGTTGTAAAACTTTGCCAAGTTAAATATGTGGACAACCAATACATTTTCAGACCAGATCAGTTGAGGCCGTGTTAACACCAACCACCAACAGGGCTCTAGTGGAAATTGGGCTACTGTTGACTGAAGAAGAAGAAGAAGAAGAAGAAGAAGAAGAAGAAGAAGAAGAGAATCGCAGTGAAGGTGGGGACTTTGAATGTTGGCAGTATGACAGATAAAGGAAGAGAACTAGCTGAAATGATGGAGAGAAGAAGGGTTAATATGTTGTGTATGCATGAGACCAGATGGGTACGGAAGGAGAAATTACTTGTTCTATAATGGTTCGGATGGGAGGAGAAATAGGGTAGGTGTTGTGAAGGAAGAGTATAATCAGCGATGGAAGTGAAGTTAGAAACTGAAGGTATGATGCTGAATGTTGTTAGTGCATATGCCCAGCAGGTTGCATGTGTGGAGGATGAGCAATAGGATTTCTGGAGTGTATTGGATAAGAAGTGGAGACTACATGGACTTCAATGGACATGTTGGTGAAGAGAACAGGGGTTATGGGGAGGTGATGGGCAGGTATGGTGTCAAGGAGAGGAATTGCTGATAGTCAGGTGGTACTGGATTTTGCAAATGGAAACAGCTGTGGTGAACACGTATTTTAAGAGGGAAGAGCACAGGCTGACGTAAAAGAGTAGATGAAGATGCACGTAGGTGGATTATTTGTTGTGTAGGCAGGTGAGCCTGAGGGAGATTTGAGTCTGAAGGAGGAAACTACAAAGTTATGATTGGAGAGAACATAGCTAGACAGCATAGTATAGTGGTCTATAGGTCAAAAAGTGTAGGTCAGTGAGCACAGAGCCAAGGATCAAATGGTGCCGGTTGAAGAAAGAGTACTGTAGGTGGACTTGAGGGAGTAGTTAAGACAGGTTGACAGACGAGATGGACAGGTGTCCCCGTGAACTATGGGGCTGGGGGTGCATCTGCATAGGGCCCCAACTGCGTGGCAGGGCACAGAGTACTGTTCATCTCTCCCAAATGAAGCGGACAAGTAGGTGGGCTAAACACAGTGTGAAATTGCTAATAAAAATAAGTAATAAAAAACGATTATGATGTGGAGGTGAATTGGTTTAGTCTTGACTTCTAGTCGTGAGTGACAGCGTTGGGGGAAATCTGTTGATTGTCGATTACAAAGTAATCACAGCGATGGAGAAAAAAAGGTCAAAGCTGTCAGGTGCCCAGTACAAAGTTATGAGCAGTTTTTTGTGGGTTTTTTTTGCAAAAATTGGTCTGTTACGGGATGACGTAGTATTACTACAATAAAATGTGTGGTGTGTACAAAATGTGATGTTTTGTATTGATTGTTTTTTTTTTTGTGGGGGGGGCGGGAGGGAGTCTCGCCCGGGGAGCAATTCAGTGTAGAACCGCCACCGTAGACCGGATAATATTGTTGATTTGAGATTGAAAAGAGAGAGTACTGTTGAGGATGACACCCAGACTCTTAGATAATGTTGATTTGGTACCAATAAGGAGAACTTCTGTTTAATCACTGTTTAATTTAATGGAATCTGATGAAAACCAGGTTGTTATTTCAGTCAGGCAGTCAGTAAAGGAGGAAGGTGGGAGGTTGGAAGTGGGTTTCCTAGTAAGGTAGAGCTGGGTGTCATCCGCGTAACAGGGGAAACTTTAAGTTGTGGGGAGGGGATCTAGCTGACAAGTGGAAGTTTTGGAGTTATGGATGAGATCTGAAATTTCTGAGATGGTGGGGAGCTGGAAGGAAGAAAATAATGGAGTGAGTGAAGGAAGTTCAGGTATAATACTGAGGATAGATTGTGGACCGAGGTGTTGGTGAATCTTTAGGATTTTTTCAGTAAAGAATGATATGAAGGAGTCACAAAAAGCAGATGAGTATAGGTGAGGTGGTAGGGAGTCTGTTGGATGCTGTTCTTAAACAGTGAAACAGTGACATGGTGTTGCCTAAGTTCGAATTGATTACAAATGAGTAGTCATTGGATTTAGCTTTATTTATACAGTCCTTGTAGTGAAATGTGTGGTTTTTGTACATATCTTTGTGTACATGTAAACATGTACATGTAATGGAGCCATTCAAGTTGCCGGCCTTTGGATTTCATGAGTCGAAGTTCTGGGGTGAACCATGGGGTAGAAATGGAGAAGGGTACAGATCTGGTTTTTAATAGAGCTAGAGAACTGAGAATATGATGAAGGCCAGTGTTGTAGTGTGTGACCAGCTCTTCAAGTGTGGTGAAACTATGAAGGTCTATGAGGGAATCAATGCTAGAGGTGAGAGAATGTAAGGTAATTTCCTTAATGTTACAGAAAGAAATAAAACGGGGAACCTTAGTAGTAGAGAGAGAGAGCTTGAAATTAAAAGAAAGGAGGAAATGGTCAGTTATGGGAAGTTCGTCAGTGGTACAATCAAGAGGGGAGACACCAGAACAACATATTAAGTCCAAGATGTGACCTTTGGAGTGAGTGGGAATTTTGTTGTGTTGCTGAAAACCAAAGCTCTCAAGGCAGGGTGTGAAGTCTCTGGTCAGAGGGTTGTTAACATTGTCCATGTGAGTGTTGAAGTCTCCCAACAGAATAATATTTGGTGAAAGTGTGAAGAGGTAGCTCAGTAGAGCAGCAAGGTCATTTAAAAAGTTGCTATTAGGTTTTGGAGGGCGATAAACTGTTGCAATTATGGTGGGAGAGGGACCAGACAGTTGGGATACAGAAAATTCAAATGAGTCGCAGGCAGGAACAGACACTGGTGAAACTTTCCACTTCTCACGGTAAATGACTGTAATACCTCCACCCTGGCCAGAGTCACGTGGTTGACAGGTGTAGACAAACCCTGGCGGAGTGTATTTATTGATATGTGAAAGGTCATTTGATTGTTGTCAAGTCACGGTTAAACAGAGAAAGTCCAGCTTACGGTCGATGATGAGATCCCAGATAAGAGACCCTTTCCCCGTGAGGGAGCGGACGTTGAGTAGACCAAAGTTGAGAGTGGTTGTGTCGCCTTTGACTGTGTTAGCCAACATTAACATAAGCTGGCTAGCACACTATGGTCTACAGTCCGGCCGGTGTTACGTGGAGGGTGCCGAGAGATGGACCAGATGGACTTTATTTATGTCGAGGTGTCTGGATGAATATTCTGGTGGGACCCACGATGGATGTATCTGCGGCAAGGCTGGGTAGCGAAGTCCGGTTGAACATAAAGCACAGCCGGTGGGGACACTGACAGGGGAAGACAAAGCTGAGTAATGTAGACCCGCCACAGGTTGGTACACGAGCCCCAGGATAAGCCAGATAGCCGCTGACCAGATATATATTCTGTCAGTCCACATTGTAGATGAGGCCTAGGGCAACTTGGGTGTCAAGATGAGTAGAGTAGATTCTTGTTATCAATGAGCAAAAAATTCACTCAAGTATCCAAGTATACAACTTTCTCTTATAAGATGGTGTTTGCCATGACAAAAAAGTAGCGAAAAAAACTATAAAATGAATAGACTATATAGTACTATATGTTGATTGTATAAATATTTCAATTAAATTATTACATATTTAAAAATGCCAAATAAAAACATGCCAGACGGAGTGGCATCCCTGTAACCTATATACATATACAATCAGTGGTGGCTGCTAGTCTTTGAAACAGGAGTTTGCAGCAGTTTGTCGCACAACTTCACCTGCAAATCCGAATGAGCCTGAACTCGAATCTCTGTAGTGTTGGTGTACGGCTTAGTGGGTAGGATACTTGCCTTTGGACCAAAAGGTCATTGGTTCGAATTCTACCTGTGGCACACCACTACTGGGTCCTTGAGCAAGACTGTCCCCTGTAGTTAGGTAATGGAAGTCGCTTAGGATAAAGGCTTCGTAAATGTATATGTAAAACATGCTTGCACATATGTTTTGCTTTCTCTCGCTATCTTTCCGGAGTTTCCTAGTCTGTTCCTGACGTCTACACCGCTAATGGGCCCGTACAGATGTCAATCATCACATCATCACAGCTGATTGGACAATCGTCACTGACGACCCTGATTGGACACTGAGCACAAGACGTCCCGCCTGCCGTCTGTGAAAAGGCCGGAAACAGCTGAGGAGAGGAAGTCGAATTGGAAGCGCATGGGCGGTGTCAACCACGAACTTGAGAGCGCATTTGCCAGAGCGATTGTTTGGTTCAGACAACCTGCGGTTTCTGAACTTCTTGCGAGACCAGAGACTTTTCGTGTGTTTCTTGTTTAGTTAAGTTATCTGATATTTTGTTTTCTTTTCTTGTTTGGGGTTAAGTACTTTGTGTAGTACTTTGTTTGTTTAGCACGTCGTGGGGGTTTTCAGGCAGACACCATTTGTTTTTGAAGGTAGTTTTGGCTTAGGCAGGTTTAGGGATTCCTGTTCTGTTACTTTTATTTCTTTGGTGTTGTCTGTCCTCCAGTTCGGCGTTTCGTAAGTACTGCTTGTGTAAATACTTGTAAATATTTAGATTCCTTCTTGTTGGGGTTTTGTATATAGTGATTTGTTGTTGTACTTGTTGTAAATATTTATACGCTCTATTCTATAAATACACTTGTAAATACATCTCTCTGTGTGAGGAGTCAGTCATTGTTCTACTGGAGGTTTGCTGCTGGGTGCTAAAATAGCGACACAGACAATTATCTATGCATACCTATTGGTGCACACTCATACCTTTCCATAAAAACCTTGAACCCAAAACATCAAAACGTAACACATGCTGTCAATCAAAAAAGGGGTTCCACCCTTTAAACAGCTCCTCCAATCATGCATCACTCCACTGCTCCATTCACTCCCGGAGAAGCTGCAGGGTTTAATGCACTACTCTGCACGGAAATGTATGACAAGAAAATCACGTCAAACGATCTACAATAAATATCTTATTCTGAACGAGCTAGTCCTGACAATGAAAGTGTTCTAGCGCACTTTTATTAAAATGATTTATCAGCGTTGGGCGAGGTAACTTATTCTCAAAAGTAAAATAAAGTTAAAGTTCAGACTTATGAGTCTGCCTTTTTTTTTTTTTTTTTTTGAAGTAACGTTATCACATTTGCTGACTGTCCTGTGGCTCCATCTATCGGTAGCTGGTTACTTTCAGTTTAGTTAAATTCGGCTGTTTGTTATATGTGAGCATGTGAGTGTGGGGTCATGTTTTCCCCAGTGAATATTATTTTTCCTAGGTCATAAGATGTCTTTACAAAAGACATATGCTCAAATGCAGAATAATGTCAGCCCATTTTAACTCAAATGTTACAGAGAAGTTTTTAATGGCTAATATAGGGTACAGTGGAGGATCTTCCTACGTCCAAGGATAAATGTAAGTATTCAAATACTTTATTGTGTTTAATTGTTTTTTTTTTTATCAAATAGGCAAGTCTGTTTTTTTTTTTGCTTGCTTCATGGAGTGGCTACCAGTCCACAAAAAGAAGTGAGGTTTGCCAGAGACGACAGGTCAAAGCTTTAATGTCTTGGTTTGGTTGTAAATATTTGTTCAGCCTGGAACTAATTTTAAAACATAAGTAGATGCTACTGCCCATCGAGTTACTTGTGTTTCTTTGTAAAATATAGGCACAAAGCCAAGTGAGAATCTGAGGAACATCCTCCTTCAGTGGCGGTTCCTGAAAGATATAGGGAAATTAAGCTCAGAACCACCCAGCACTTTCCACAGCTTTGTCCTGAAATTTGTCCCCAAAAACATGAAAAATCATTGACGTCTTTGCATGTTGACTGAATATCTGATATCAGCAAAGGGCCTGTATGGCTGCAAGCCTTCATACTACAGATTAATGCCTGACTTTATCAAAAGTTAATTGACTGTGCTTTGTTGGAATTAAAACCTGCACCAGCCCTTTATGGGTAAGACTGGACACCCCTGGTTTATGTAAGTAATGATACGAAAGACGGGAGAGTACATTTGTTTAAATATTTATTAAATTCATTCATTGCAATAACAATTTCCCTGTAACCCCCTATAGAAAATAAGTTAACAGGCTGATGAAGTTTCTTTTCATGGAAGTGGTGCTGAATCCAAGTTCCAGTGCCCCCCAAGCCTGTCCTCACAGTCTGTGGACAGTTGCTTTAAGCCAAGGTTAACCCATGAGGGGGAGGCCTGAAGTCAACATCATCTCCATCTGGGTCAGGGAATTCCCTGCATATGCAATTTGCCATGCACTGGCAAATTGCATATGCAACCCTACACACACCTTTCTTCTTCCCTTAAATATCCCCAGCATATTTACACAAACATCCTGTAGGAGTGCACACTGGTTCTGCCTATGACACATAGACATAAGTGTACAGAGGTTGTCTAACTGGTCCCTAAAGGCCCCCAGATAGTCCATATTTTTGCTCTGATAACTAGCAACTTGTAGGGATAGATCAAAAATGTGGATCATCTAGGTGTCCCTGCATGCCAGGTTGAGAGCCACAGCAGTACTGAACTCTCTGCATTACAAACTGTAAAATGAGCAGAATTTTGCATTTCATCAAATAGGTAAACATTGTACAATTAAATATTAAGTTGTTGGACAAGTACAAGATACTTACTGATAACATTAAACCTTTGCTGATTCTAACGCATTGTCTCCCTCTCTACCATCTCTCTATACAGTGGCTTGCAAAAGTATTCGGCTCCCTTGAACTTTGCCAAATTTTGCCACATTACAGCCACAAACATGAATCTTTTTTTATTGGAATTCCACGTGAAAGACCAATACAAAGTGGTGA
>JBBJLR010000024.1:2470509-2485648 GCA_037577145.1 Brachypetersius gabonensis
ATACCGTATATACATATGTTTGTGTGTGTGTGTGTGTGTGTGTGTGTGTGTGTGTGTGTGTGTGTGTGTGTGTGTGTGTGTGTGAGTGTATACGTGTGTTAATATTGCATTTCAAAGAAACCAATATAATATACAATATACAAAAGATTATAATTTTTTTAAATCATCATTTAAACTTTTTATTTTGTTCCTACAATGCAATTTCCCACTTTCTAAAGATGTTACTGAGGACTGGTTAAAAATAATACACTCTTTTCCAAAACACATTTTAAAAATGCATGTACATTAAAATGAACAAACAAACAAGCAAACGATTAAAATAAACATACTTCAAAATATATTTGACAACAAACAAACCAGAATAAATATGGGTAAATGAATTAAACTTTGAATTAAACTACAGCTCAAAAGAAAATATATACACATTTAATTATAAACAGTATGTTTAAACTTGTAAATATATATTTTAAACATGATGTATAATATTGTTCACAGCTGTCATGTGATTTGATCCATTATTTTTAAAAATATTCTACTTTATTTCTTTCTTTATTCATTTACTTCATGTTTGTAAAACAATACACTGATTGCACAGTTTTGAATTGCGATTCTAAAGATTTGAAAGTTAGTGTGTAGGTTTTTTTCTAAATAAAGGAAAAATACCTTGTCTTTTATTATTTTGGAATATAATATTTTCAGATGCCATTGATGCTGTAGCAGTAGAAGCTGAACCTTTTCCTTGACATGGGATTTTCTGTTCACTTCAAATTGGTAAAGTTAATTTTCATAGCCTCCCATTTTTGTCTATTGTTGTGCCTCAAGGCCAGAGTTTAAAAAATGTATATTTGTGATTCAGGCACACTAAACCCTGAAAATCATGCTGAACATGCACATGCTCAAACCTTTGGCTAACATATTAATTTATATTCTATTTATCTTTAGATGTCAATGTTTATGTTTTTGAATTTAAAGGCTACATGAATGAATACAGTGAAACATACTACATGCATCCACTCACCTGTTATAACAACACCTGTTAAACACCTGTTATACTAACATGCTGTTCTATGTTGTTGCAACCTGTGAAACAATAAATCTACACTAACAGCTCTGCAATAATGCAGTTTTAATTGTACTCGTAATAGAACATTCATTCATAAACCAGTGAAGACCTGGTAAATCAGACAGTAACCTTAAAAAGACAATAATCTTCAAGTTTAGATATTATAGCGCTGAATCTGTCCTTATGATTAGAAACATGTGTCCCTCTTAAGATTTCTACGGTCTCTTTTAACACCTGAAAGAAACGAGTAACACTGGTAATCAAAATTTAGCTTAAAGGTTAATTCTTGCTAAAATGAATATGTAACTGAAAATGACCAAAAGTCTCACTACTCAACAGTGATCAGAAAAGGCTTAACAAGTCTAAAGTGGGATCTGAACTTTTACAGCATAAGGGATACCCATGAACTGCCTGCATGTGATTAATAGAACCAGGGCCTCTCTGGAAGCAGGGGGCCAAGCAACCTAGAAAGAATGTATAGACCTCCCATTAAGTGGGCTCTGTTGTTTCAATAGGATTTTTCAGTGCTAGCTTGTCCATGTATGTAAACTATTCAGTTGTCTAGAGCAGCACTTGAGGAAGGGAAGCAAAAAAGGGTGGCAAAGGCATGGGGACTTCTGATTTTGAATGCAACAAAATAAACATCAAACATGAATCAGTATTTCAGTTTATTAGGCTAGAATTTCAACATTTATTCATATAATAATTCTGCCTAGTCTTTGTTTCTAAGCACAAGGAAATGTCCTAAAATATTGTCCAGTATGCACCATGCACCAGACAGGGACTAGGCGGGAGTATTCCTTTAATCATCAGCACAGTGAGACAAACTCTTTCATTTTGTTTTGGTCTCAAAGCAACCTCAAAAGATTTCACTCATGTTTGCTTTGTCTGGACAGCTGGACACAGCTGGACAGTGACCAGGCTAGACACAGCAGGATACTAATAACACGGATGTTTCTATATCTCACTAGATCAAAGTGGCAGTGGGACTGAATTTTTCCAGCCTGGTCCTCTTACTACAGGCCACATGTGACAAGAAGCGTGTTTCAGTACACAGCAGTGAGGCTGAGCAACAAACAGGTGAAGAAATAAAAATACACAGCAAGGCAGCATCTGACAGTAAGAAAGCAGCCAGATCCTAAATGATGTTGGACAGTTTAAATGATAGTTTTTTAAAGCATAAATTAATATAAATTAGGGATGCACCGAATATTTGGCCACCAAAAATGTTCGTCCGAAAATAGCAAAAAATGCATTTTCAGTTTAGGACAATTTTTTTTACATGACAGAAACAATCATGACATGGAACAATCAACAACCGCAACCTGCATGCGCCAGACTGTATTAGAGTCCATGTGTCTTTCTTAGATATATCAACATTTCGATATATCTAAGAAAGATACATGGAAAGCCGTAAATTTCTAACGTCAGGATTAATTTATCATATAAAATCAAAACATCATGATCGAGCACAGAAGAAGCAAGACCCTTTGAGCACACCCACTCCGTCTGTGTTTTTAAAAAGGCATTGCCAGTCCGTCACAGTATACATTTTCGTTAGGGCATCTTGGAACGTAACACATGTGAAAAGCAAGGGATTGCCGTATCTGGTTTTTTAGATTTTTTTTAATGAGAACAAAAAGTACTAGACTTTTGAGTATATAGTATAATTATTACAAACTATTGTCAATAACCTAAACAAGTGCAACATCACTCAATACTAACTACATGTCTTTGATCAATAACTTGTGAATGCCTAACTGCATTAGTAATGATGCTTCAAAGGCAACACTCTGGTGGCACCCACCAGAGAAGACTGAACTTAAAAGGTACTGAACTGGATCATTGTTTTTTAACTTTTTTACCGTTACATAACTGTAACAAATAATTCCACAACTTTTATGTTACAAATTACTTTAAAAAAATAGAAATAATTTTTAGAAGTATTTAAAAAAAAGTTGAGCAGATAAAGTCAATTCCATTTTGAAACTAAAATAGCCATCCATTGATTAATTAAATAAATAATAATTAATAATAATTAATAATAAATTGACACTTCTAAAAGTGCAATTGCAAATTAGCTGCTGGTAGGTTTTGATTAGATGCTAATGGCAGGGTAGGAGAGGTCCATCAGCCTCCAACATTACTGTCAGGGTCCCAAATAACACCCGGAATGCACGAAATACACACAAGCTTTGTTGATGAAAATTATAACATATATAACGTATAACACATGGTCACTTTTTTAGTGATAAAATAACTGAAATCAAATAACTTACAGTTACTGTATGTATTCTGGATCCTTTCTTTCATCGTGTGAAGAAGCAGGACACTCTTTCACAGACATTTCAGGAATCAACTATAAAAAATATATATTCAAGAGTTGTTCCCCCCTATTTATGCCTTGTGCCCCTGCCTGACTATTAAATACAAGTTACAGATTATAGTTCGTTATTGTTTATGTGCAACTGTCATGAGTGCAGATTCTCTAGTCTCCAGAGGGCAGCAGCACAACACAGTAAAGTGGAGCAAAGGTCCTGAAGGACTCAAACACCAAAGCCAAGCACTGGATTCACTTCTCAGATCTCTTCTTCTGGTGCATTTTTGTGTGTCTGAAGCTTTTGGTATGTGTGTGTGTGTGTGCGTATTAATTCTATGTTGAAAAAGAAATGGACAGGAAATGGACAAGAACAATATCCGTTTACTGATATTAAACCAAAATTGTAAAAAAAACATATTTATGTTAAATCACACTACAAATATTGTGTTATTTCTCAAAGGTGTACAGCTCCTGATTTGCATCGTTGTCCAAGCATTGACCCTGACACTGGGAGAATTCCCATCCCTGGGTAGAATAGCCTTCTCTCTTTTTCCATCACTGAGTGTGATGCTGGTCAATGCGGGTGACTGTTAGATTATGTAACAGTTTCACGTCACACAGATATATTTGCCCTCAGCCTGACAGTTTTGGTCGCATTGGAGGCACATCTCCAAAAATTAGAAGCATTGATAAGTGTATTACTTTATGACTACATTTACAAACCATGCAAACTCATTAAAAATCTAATTACTTGCTAACTTCTTAGCACTGCTAAGGCCAATCTTGGGGGGAATTAATGCAAAAAGCCATTCAGATGGGATTTGTGAAGAAGAGCAATATCATTCTGTAAATGCCCTGAAAATGAAATTAACTTGACTGATTAGCCCATCAAATGATTAGTTCTTCATTTGATCAGAAAAGGAAATATGGAGAAGAAACATTATGCCACAGTGGCTATCATCCTGATACCACAAGTGATAGATATTAGAAAATCTACTCTGTATTTTCTAACAAACTTTTCAGTTGGCAGAATCTGTCAACGTTTGAAATAAGAAAAGTCTTTAAAAAAACAATCCCCATTGCACCAACCACTTTTAATGTAAAATGTTTTACTCCAAGCCATTTTGGATAATTTCTATTGGTCCATTTATCATGAACGTTTCATACAATGTGCTGGTCTGCGTTCAGGTGATGTAGAAAAAAATTATAATGTTGCATGTTTTCTGTGGACAGTGATGATATATTTTCACTGTCCCATAAAGTTAAAATGACAAGTTAGTTACATGTATGGCTTCAAACACTAGCAGAGACCTTTAAATGTAACAAAAATGGCAAACTATAAAGCAGTAAAATGTGTGTTTAAACTCTTGTTTCCTTCATTTGAAAATGTGTAAAACTTTATGAGGTTTGTTTCAACAGCAACATTATGTCATTTTTTTGTTCAAACCTTTTTTGTTATTCTGGAGACTTGATTAAAATAATTGAGAACAACTATTGCAAACTATCAACAGGCAATAAACAGTAAAAAACAAAACAAAACCTTGTATTGCCTTTATAATCATCTATAATCCAGGGCTTTGCCTCCCCAAACATTTCTTGTATAGTGTTAAATCACTTTAGCATTCAAATAATTCATTTATTTCTGAAAGAAAAAGTGTATAATCCATGTTATACGTGTTACTCGTATCTGTTCGGGTAAAACAAGGAAAATACTTTTACAGCCATACTGTACTTCTTTTTCCAAAGTAAATTTGGATTATCAACACAACAGAGACACTTTAGCCTTTAAGAGTCTCTCTCAAATGGCTAAAAGATTGATTTTAAAGTGATTCTTCATTGCATGATGCTCTGATTAGCTCTATTGTTATGCTATTCAAGGGGGTGTATGCTTAGTGTAATCTCATCGCATCTCCTCACGCGGTGATTACTCTCAGCAGGTCAGTTTGCTTTTTGTCATCAATCAGTGTTGAACTGTTATATAAGTAACACAGGAGACAAACCTTATACAGGCTCACAGAGTACATAAGACCATCTTCAGCCCTTCAACAACACAAATCGAAGGCAAGCAAGTAAGTTATGCAGCAATATAAATTTGAAAAGGGTCACATAGGTCATATATCCACATATGCACTTTATTGGGACAATTGGTAGAGTAAAATGCATGACAATGCTATGATGTGAGGGTTAATTTTCTTAATGGAAATAGAATAAGAGCTGTGTGAAGGCTTTTCTCTCTCTTGCTGTGACCTTTATCTGAGCTACTGGTTGAGGTAACTCTGTCAAAACTAGGAGTGTAACTATCCACCAAAAATATCATGATGTTGCAACGCAAAAACACTCATGTCATATATCATCACCCCCACACTACCTTCCAGCTGTAGTGATAATTTTTCTTAATTAAAATTGATTCAAAATTATATGAGAATAATTTATTATTTTCCATATACAATATTTTATACACTTTGTTAAATACATCACAACTGTACTGAAATAGGCCCTGGATTGTCTGTCAAACCAAATCAAAACCATGTGAACTGATGTACTGAAGCAATGTTGTACTCTGTTCTCACCAGTATCTGTGAGAGTGACTGCATCCCAACGTTTCTCCTGATATCACCGGACCCCACAGAGACAAATCTGTGCCAATATAGCTTTGATTTCCTTGCTGTTTATTAGGTGTTTAATGTCGAAGCAAAAGAAGAGTTTACTGATTTTGACTTAACCAATGTCATTCACAATACAGAATTAATGTGGAGGTTTTTTTTGTGGAGAGATTCTCAGTGATGAAAGCTTTAAAATTAACTGTACAGACATCTGGACAAGCATTCTAAGTATTAGGGAGATGAGAATTTCAACAGACAGTGTTTTGCCAGCAGAAAGTTTGGTCAGTCACGTTTTTGTGTATGTCTGCATACGTAAGCATTTTAATTTTTACGGGTCTGTTAGTTGGTGACAAGGTGGCTAACAATACTTGTTAGTCTTAGTCACGATTGACATTTTGGTATTCTGTCCTCTACCGGCAATCTTGACAGCAGGCAGCATTGATTTAACATTATTTTGATGGTGAAAGAGTCAGTAATGTAGTAGTGTGTTATGTCTGTGTTAAGTAAGTGTGTGTGTGTGTGTGTGCCAGTTTCCATGAAAATATGTCCATGTGAGGGGGCTGCAGATGTAAATGTTATGTCAATTCTTGATGTGTTTTTGTGAGAGGCACGGATTACGCATTTGAGTTGCCATTTGTTTTCCACTGATATTACCACCGGTCCAGAATAAAGGGGTGCTGTCGACACTCTGGTCCTATCACTGGGAGACTGTGAGTTCAGTCCCTTTTAATGTGTAAGACAAAAGAGGCCTGGAACTCAAGACAGGACAACAAGCCTTGCTCCTTCTGGGTTGGTAGGATGGCCTTCCACCACTCCCATAATTCTCCTGTATTTCGATGTGATTTACAGGAATATAATAAAAATATTAAGCATGTAAATAATAAGTTTAAAAAAAATCCCAAATCATAAAAACTATAAAATCAGATTGTGGATTAAAAATTCAGAAGGAAAAAAAAAAAGATGGAGCAAAACAGCGCAGTTTTTTTTCTTTAGCTTCAGTCAGTGCAGATCTGACGGGCAGTTGGTTGGACAGCATAATGGATAAACACCATTTCACCAGGTTTAGTTTCAGATCTTTTCTCCACTAGCTGAACAGCTCCTGCTGGTCTAAGAGTCCCAAACATAAAACATATCAGATATGTGTTTGTGGCCTAAACTGCTGAGTGACATCTCAGTCAGGAAAATTAATTCACACATCATAGCATTGTCATTCTCTTATACATCCTTAGATAATACATACACAAATATAAATATAAAATAAAGGTTAAATACACTGAAACACAATCTATATGCATATTTCACAGACATTTCATAAAATGTTATATAAAATAATACAATAAAACTTATCTACAGCATAAATTAGAAAACAAGCTCACTTGAACTACAATTATTTTAAAAACTATGAAGATACTTTTGTAATACTTTTGCATTAATACAAATCCATTTTACTCTCTTGCTTGAACCATCTTCCTTCATCAATGACCGGTTGTAGATTATGAAGAATGCACCATAACATTGAATTAACTGCTGAATTTTCTGAGGAAAACAGTTTTCTTGTTAGCTTTTTCTTCATTTTGGGGTATATTGTGGCTCACTTTAAAAAACTTGTAGCTTTTTTTTAAAAGTTTAAATGGTTTTAGTGTCCTTGTTCTATTAGCATGATTGCTCCTTATTTGGTTTATTTGCTCATTCTAGGCTAAAAAAAAGAATTTTCATTTAAGCCTCTATTAGCAAAAAAACATTTTCAATTAAGTATTGTTACTGTCAAATTTTGAGCGTTACACTTTTAATACTCCACTTTAATAAGATCACACCGTTATTGAGTCAGACTCTAAAGCAAAATATTGTTTAATGCTCTGAGTAGCTACAAAAGATAATGTCCTTGTGTCTTTTTTCCCTAAACTAAACTATTTGATAAAATACTGCGCTCAAAAATAAAAAAAATACGAATTTGTTTCCTCTAATGTAATCTACTGATCTAATGATTTTTTTCAGGGGTAAAAAAGTGAACTGCTTGGACAAACCATCACTAATCTGCACTCCCCAGAGTAGTGGTAAGCTCCCCTGCCATTCGAGTGTGTGCTGTGGAGTTTAATGCCACTAAAGCCATTCACATTACAGGCACGTGTAATTCTTTTGGGTCTTTGTGTCACAAAGAATGCTGCTGGGAAAAGTTGCTGGGTTATGGTGCAGACTTTCATAAACTTCGCTTTAAAGGTTAGTCAGTTCAAGTCTGCCATCCTTTGTTTTCTATGTGTGTGACTAATGTGCCAGAGACCTTCATCAGTGACTCTTTTTCTGTTCAGAAGACGTGGGTAAGACTTTGCTTCATAAAAGAGGCCGCCTCAAAAAAAGGTAAACAACACTCCTTGAGGGCCTCACAGCTTTCAAGTCCATGGTCTGAGAAGGTTGGAGAAAACCTCAAGACCTACAAGTCCTAAAGGTGGAGCTTTGGAGTCCTGCCTGGTTGTGTAACTCACCATAGGAGACATAACTATCAAGCCCTTCGTTTTCATACCCACTGCTATATTTGCCACAATGGGAGATTACGAGGAGGACACAGCTTTTCTGGGACAAAAAGGCCCATTCTTTGTGATTATCTTCCTGCTTCTGAACGCCATCTACATCTCCACGGGCTTTCATAGCTTCTACATTGTGTTTGCTGGCGCCTCCCCTTCGCACCACTGCCAGGTCCTTGATGGGAATCTGAGTGTAGAATGGACCAAGGCCAGCATTCCCATTGAGGAGGTAAATGGAAAGCTGGAACCGAGCAAGTGCTGGAGATACAGTTTGGATACAATTCGACATTTTGCTAAGGAAGGATACAACTTTGGAACTGTAAACCTCACAGATGTTGCCAAAGAGCGGTGTGTGGAAGGATGGAAGTACAGTACAGAAATCTACCATTCTACTATTGTGTCTGAGGTGAGTGCATGCTTTAGAGCACTAAGGAACATTGAAAGCTATTATATGGCCTCCATATCCATCAGTCTGTTTTAGCATCTATATTAGAAAATGTATTCCACTCAGAAATGCACCATCAATTGTTGCATAGAATGTTACTTAGATCCTTTCATAAGAACCATTTACCAAACAGAAAATGGCAGGGTTTACCACAACAATGAAAAAAGGACTGAACAAAATGTACACATGTTAGATTTACATTAGACTTAAATGGATAAATATGTAGTTCCTTCAGAGAGAGTTTTTCACTATTGTAACAAAATCTCTGAAATCTAGAATCAAAATAATATAATTAATTGTATTGTATGTAAATGTAACAACATTATGAAGTTTATCTACTGTTTTATTTGTAATAAAACATTTACACACTGTAAGGTACAGCAGGCAGAAAAAAGGTTTAAACTGCATACTGTTAACTTAGTTAGTTCTAAGTGCTGGGCTTTTGCATGTTATATAACCCATGAAGAACTTGTTAAGTAGTTTATGACCTGGATCAGTTGTGCTGATGACAAAAAAGCACTAAAAAGTACATTGTGCAGGGTCGGAACCAGTACCAACATGTGTATTGTTCCACCTTAGAAAATGCCATAATGGCACAATAACACCACTATGCAGTAAAAGGAACTGCAGACTACTTTTAACTAAAATGTGATTAATAGTACAATGGCCAGTAGCCTAAATTAATGTAGTATATATGCAATCATATGTAATTTTCTGAGCAACCACCCACAACCACCCCACCCCACCACCCAGAGAAAAGACATGTTTTGTTGGTTTTTTTATAGAAAATAAGTTAAGATATCCTCCATAGGAAATAAATAAACTTACACATGGAAATTTGTAGAGATGGGTTTCTGTTTTTTTGCTTAGTTTAACGTCTTGGGTGGGAAAAATAAATACAACAGATAAATAAAATGTGCCATAATTGATTTTTTCCCCCATTATGTTAAATTCTGCAAATAAACATTAACTTAGTAAAATTTGCAGAGTATGTGCACAAACCATCACTTTTCCAGGGGTCCCAAAACTTTGGCATACAACTGTTTTCTGAAAAAACAATGTGATCTTAAAGTTAGAGTGAATGAACTGTGTGTTTTGTCTGTAGTGGGACCTGGTGTGTGAAAGAGAGTGGAGAGTTCCATTTGCTACCTCAACATTATACATGGGTTACTTGTTTGGCTCCCTCGCCTCAGGCCAGCTCTCTGACAGGTAATGTCTACTTATTTGACACACTTGCATGCTAATGAATTCACTAAAGAAAACACTTGTACTTTAATGGTCTCTTTGACAGTTTAAATGCAAATTATTAGTCGCTATGGAAACCACAATGTGCTCCCTGCCAATGCCACCAAAGGCCTTTTGATGTTTAAATGTCGCCACCTGGTGTACAAAACGAAAAGTGACGTTTAAAGGAAAGTGATGCTTTAGGGAGAAGGTAATTGATTATTACTGAATGGTGTGAACATACTCATGAATCTTGAAAGTCAAGCAATATACAGAGTTTTCAAAGGCTACAGTGAACACACTCATGGGTAACTGATGTATTCTATCAGCACCACTAATCCAATATTTTTTGTTCAAGGTTTGGGAGAAAGAAGGTACTTTTTGCATCTCTGGCTATAGAATCACTCGTCATCTTTGCGCAGTCATTTTCTCAGTCCTGGCTGGTTTTCTGTATCCTGTATTTCTTTGTGGGAGCCTTCCAGGTATCCTTGTACATCACAGCATTTGTTCTCGGTAAGCAGCCTTCTGTATTTCCTCTTCTGCTTCACAGCATTTGTTCTCATTATTTTTGGTCCCCTGTAAATTAATGGGCACAATCACAGAACCAATCATGTGTAGTTATTATTATTATTACCGTATCAGTGTTACTGTTGTGCTGAGAATTATCTTCCAACCAACAAAAAACAGCTAAACAGCTCTTTACATTTAAGGAGTGGGGTAAATGGCGCTAACAGATGATACAAACGGACTACAGTTTGTTATTGTAATTGATAAAATGGATAATGAATGTATATATGTGGTTGGTGAAATGGTTTGACAGTGTACATATTTTCAGTTATGTAATAACTCTACAACATGTTCACACAGGGTTACAGAAACCTCTGATAATCTCCTTTCATTATTTTCACAGGTACTGAAGTGCTTAGTACCTCCATGCGAGTTCTCTTCACCACCTTAGGTGCCTTTCTGCATTACTGTGTTGGGTACATGGTGTTGCCATGGATTGCCTTCGCAATCAGAGACTGGCGAACTCTTCTCAGGGTCCTTTCAGGGCTAACACTGGTTTATATCCCATTATGGTGGTAAGTGGGAAAAAAGTGGGAAAGTGGGAATGTAAGAACTGAGAAAAAAATGGCGTTAATCAGAAGTTTATATTATAGACCCGATTCAAACTTGGTGATAGCATCCATCTGGAGTGACTGGATCACAAATGGCCAGCACGTTACACAGCTACTTTTCTGCAGGTGTAAGTTAGGATGTGTTTGCACAACAAATGTTATGAGACCATATGCATCTCTAACCATCTCCAAAAGGCAGTTTAACTGTTGTTACACTGGTCCCGATTTACAGCTGATTGCTCCACATATGATTGTATAAAAAATCAGAACATGTTAATGCCAGGTTTGAACGAGACCAGAGATCTACTGAATTGGACTGAGTCTGTCCTGAAGGCACACACCACTATAGTTTAGGGTTTTATCTGTCTCTGATTCAGTTGATGTTAAGCCTGGGTTGGATTATGTAAAATATGAAAGAAGCTATTTGAGGGCTTGTTCATGATCTGGTCATGGAGGGCCAGTGTCCTACACAGTTTGGTGATTTCACTGCTCAAACACAACTGATTCAACTAATATGTTATTAACTAGGTTTAAATTTAGAGAGTATGCATGAGAAGGAGAATGACCAAACTACACTAGACACTAGTCCTCCAGGACAAAATTCAGGCATCCATGATAATTTCTCTCATGTGCTGTTCATTCACTGTGTTTTCTCTGGGTGAAGGGTATTTTAATTTTGTTGACTTTTTTGTCGACTGTTGAGAAAGTGTTAAAGTGCAGAACCACATGAATCATGTAAAAACTAGCTTTAAAGGACACATACAAGAAGTAAGACTATCAAAGTATTATTCTAAACCTTGCTGTTCCACAGGTTCATTCCAGAGTCTCCGCGATGGCTGATCTCTCAGGGGAGAGTAAAAGAGGCAGAGGTCATAGTCAGAAACGCTGCTAAGAAGAACAAAGTCACAGCTCCTGACATCATCTTCAAGGTGTCAGAGGTTGGACCCCTTTGGTTAAGGGCCACATTTGTTGATTTTTGTTTCCGTTTTAGGAACAGGAATTGCTTTACAGAACCATTAAATTAAAGAAAAATCAAAGCGAAGGTCTATGAGAACGTTCCCCAGCCTTGGTCATGGAGGCATACTGCCCTTAAAAAGAACTTTGATTTGAAAATAACCTTCTAGACTGAATGACAAATTGTTGTGGTTTCCTTGCTCCCAACACACCTGATCTATAATCTCATTAAAAAAAAACATTAAATGAGTTGTAGTGGGTTCAAGAAGCACATTAAAATGTGCTGTGCAGTGAGCTTTCATTCCATTGTATTTATTTGGCAGACATTTCTAATCCAAAATGACTTGCAATATTAAGTTTCAGGACAATGTGAGAACCAGAGGAGTGCTAAGTGTTAAAATGTTTATGTCAGTAATAGGCACGAAGATAGATAATGCATCAGAGGAGATGAGATACTCTCTAAATGGATGAGTCTTCAGGAGGTTTTGAAAGCTAGAGAGAGATTCTACCACGCTGGCCAGCTTTGGAAGCTCATTCCACCAGTGAGGGACCAGAATGAGAAGAGTTCTGAGCTTGCCCTCCTACCAGGACCAGTGTTGGATAGGTCCATCGTAGACCTTCCTCTTTATTGTGGGGAGAAAAATATTGACAAACTAAATCTTTCTCTCTGACCCTCAGGCCAACAAGATGCTTCTGCATACTAAAAAATACAGCTTGATTGATGTTGTAAAGACCAGCAATATACGTTGTACTACCTTCATGTGCTTACTGTTATGGTAAGTATCACCACAAAGTTGGATTATGGAACCCTGTAGTGTGTATATGTGTGTGTCTGTGTATCTTCCTGTAGGAGTCTCAAGAAACTGTTAAATATTCCCTTTGATTCTGTCTTCTCAGGATGGCCATCAATATTGGATATTTTGGGTTGTCCTTAAATACATCCAATCTCATTGGCAATCCATTCCTGAACTGCTTTTTATCAGCTGTTACTGAAGTGCCTGCATATATCGTGGCCACCTTGCTTCTGAGAAGCTGCCCTCGAAGACTACTTCTCTCTGCATTCCTTAGTATAGGTGGAGGATTCCTTCTGTTGATCCAGCTGATCCCTGAAAGTAAGAAAATTGCTTCATTTGCGTTTACTTTGATGGCATTTAGCAGATGCTCCAATCCAGAGAGACGTACACGAGTGCTTTGTACTCCACAAAGAAAACATATTTCGCACACAAGTAAACAAAGACAATTAAATTTCACAGTAAAGGAGAGTAACACACTCTAAGACATTCTAGGCTGGGAGTCACCAGTTTTAAACACAAAGTACTTAGCAAAATCGTCAGTTTTGCTCAGTACTTTGGGTCAGTGTTAAGCTGGAAAGTGGACCTTCTTACCAGTCTTCCAAAAACTGTTTAGTCACATGATGAAGGCTCTTGTTTAGCTGGAATAAAAACCTGCAGCTGACTCTGTGCAAAGAAGAATGGTTGCTCTTCTTCTACCGAGCTTATAGAAATAAATCAACCCATTCAAAATAATCAAATGTTATTGCTTTGCAGCCTGAAATGAAGACACATCTAACAATTTCCAGTTTATTTACTCAATGTGACTTATCTAGGTCTAAGATATGACAACAACAGTTCTGAAACTAGCATTGGTGAGATTGATAAAGGACCACCCCCTGTGTCAGTACTAGGGCTGCACAATATATTGCAAATTTACCACCATCGCGATATCAACATGCAAACTGTACATATCGTGAAAGTCTGACTGAACTACAATAAATGGTGTTTTTGCAAAGTTCTTCACCCAGTGTCACAGAGAAGTGGGCAAAAAATCACTGGGCAGTTTCTTCATCTTCTGTGCCGCTGTTGCAGATCGTTCCTTTTGCTATTTTATGTGTGTAAGAACTGTAATTTAAATTATGTTTACATTTATTTAAGATTTCAGATCTTTTTCAACAATGTCCAATGGTTCAAATGTTTTATGGGAAGCATTAAATGCTCTGTTTAAGTAAATACTTAAAAAAAAAAACATGTTGGAATGGAATTATTGCATTTGTAGAACCACCCTTTGCTGTAACCACTGCCTTCAGTTTGTTGGAATACTCCTTTACCAATTTTGCCCATCTAGACTGAGCAGTATTTGCTCACTCTTCTTTAAACTCAGTCAAATTGGATGGTAACTGTTGGTGGACTGCAATCTTATTCCAAAGATTTTCAATAAGTCTTCGATCTGACTGAAGGCTACACAAGGAAATTCTCCTTTTGCACCTTCATCCACTGTCTTGTCAATTTTGCTCAGTACTTTGGGTCAGTGTTATGCTGGAAAGTGGACCTTCTTTCCATTGACAACTTACTAGCAGAGGGCACCAGGTTTCCCTCAAGAATTGGATGGTACTTTGGTCCATTTTTCATTCTATCCTGACATATACCTCAGTCCCTGATGCAGGGAAACACTTAAGTCAAGACTTAATGTGTCCTTTTCTGTAGAGTAAGTTTTTCCCTTGCACC
Source organism: Brachypetersius gabonensis (assembly GCA_037577145.1). Lineage (NCBI taxonomy): Eukaryota > Metazoa > Chordata > Actinopteri > Characiformes > Alestidae > Brachypetersius > Brachypetersius gabonensis. The sequence continues at coordinate 2,485,257 of JBBJLR010000024.1, forward strand.
TCCTGTACAAGTCACATTTGTGGAGCACTTGAAACTGATGCCACATTTACACAATGACCACTCTTTAGCATAAATTCTTGTCACTGCTTCAGAGGCCCCTTGGTAGCCTCTCTGACCAGTTTCCTTCTCATTGTTCTATCCAGTTTGGAGGGATGGCCTGATCAGTCCTAGTAGTACCACATACTTTGTACTTCTTAATTATAGACATATCAATTTTTCTGTGCTCCTGGGAAATTAATAACCCATTTTTGTGCCTGTTCTCAACTTAATCCCTGAGAGCTTTTCACGGTGCTTTGTCACCAAGCATTGCACATAGTCTTAGGAAGGGGTTGATCCTGTATTTGTCTCATTGATTCTGTTTTTTTATTTTTAAATATCTTTTTCTTATCATA
>JBBJLR010000024.1:2485748-2500346 GCA_037577145.1 Brachypetersius gabonensis
TATCATATCTTTCACCTGATTGTTAGAAGTTGCACTGACTGAACACAGCTGGACAAATTGTCTTCATTTCAGCCTGGAAAGAAAAGAAATGTTGAAAAAAGGGAATGATTCTATTCTATGCCTAATGCAGTTCTCTGCAGCTGAACATTAAGTAATTTTTGATGTCCCCTGATGAGACTGAAATGCAGAATAACAATGTAAAAGTCATGTGGACTGATGATAAAAATGACAGACAATTTCTAGCAATGAGGAATGGATAGAACTCACACACACTCAATAACAACAACAATAATAATAATAATAACAATAATAATAATAATAATAATAATAAAAATAATAATAATAACAATAATAATAACTACGACAACAAAAACAACAACAACAGTAATAATAATAATAATAATAATTATTATTATTATTATTATTATTATTATTATTATTATTATCATTGCTATCATTATTATAATAATAATAATTTCACAATCCCTTAATTTAGAATTTGTCATAAAATTAAAAATATATGTTTTAATTCAGTATTAATAATAACTTCAAATAATAAATTAAAATATCTAAAATATGTGATGGGGCTGGGAGGTTTTTAGATTGGGTTTTTTGTCATATCTCTCAGAAGTTCTGTCATACGCTCATACAGTTTCAACAAAGGCCTAAGAGGAATGCCTTGCCTAATTTGGATCCACCTTTACAGGTCTTCATACACTGGCACTGGCTTTGGAGATGGCTGGCAAATTTGGCTTCACCATGTCCTTCACTGTGGTGTATATTTACACTGCAGAGATTTACCCCACAGTGCTTAGGAACCTGGGAATGGGAATGTGTTCTTCTGCTGCCCGTATTGGAAGCATCACTGCACCTTACATCATATTCTTAGGTATGTTGATGACTTTATGGGAAATCTATAAGGAAGCTTTGACCATATTATTATTAGACGCACTGGAAAAGAATGATTATTAGGGGTCCAAAAAATAAAGGTATCTATTATTATTGTTGCATATTTACTTCTTCTAATATTATAATTGAATCTGAATCTTGTGCAAATGCAGTCTATGTGGACCTCTTTCCCAAATTTCTATTGTAGCCCAAAGCAAGCTTTTTAGTCAAGGCCCATTAAGGGCCTGCTTCTACTAGGCACTAATTCAATCTGAAAGGGGTGATAGTGTCTCAGTCATTCAGATATATAATCAGTTTCACCTGATGCCTTTGCCTTTTCTTCTCATGCAGGTTCTTTCAGTAAATATCTTCCATACATTCTGATGGGAAGCCTCACCATCGGCTCATCCTTAGCAAACTTGTTCCTACCAGAGACTTTTGGCAAAGTCTTGCCTGAGACAGTGGAACAGATGCAGAAGTGCAAAGGGTATGTTTTTCCAAGAATGCCCTCATTTTGCGTAGCTGGCAAATATATTAGATTTTTTTAATATATTTGACTCTGCTTTGTTACAGCTGTCACAGGACAGACGCCCAGACAATGGAGGAAAACAGTAAACCAGTCATCCTGAAGGAACAGAATCTCTGAAGGCACCGATGGCAGATAAAGCGGCTGAAGTACCGCTTCGAGGGTTATGGTTAATTTTGTTTATTTTTTCCCTAGAACGTCAGAATAAGGGCAAAACAGAGAAAACACCTTTGCTTCCATAAAAGTCCATATACCAGACCTCTGTGGTAAAATCTAGCAGCACAACTTTTTAAACTAATGGCACTAAGAAATGCCTCATTTTACTTTATCGCTGTTATTAGTAGATAAGCCATTAAAAACTAGCATTGTTTTGGACATGGTCAATATTTATCTAGCGCATCAAAAAACGATTTGAACAAAATGCCACATGCTGTACATGTACATCTTAATCTACACAAATAACAAATGTTATTAATGTAAAATTTACAAAAAGCTTGTGTACATTTGTGTAAGTGCATGTTCGTAAAGAACATGCTCTCTTGGCTATAAACATGGTGTGGGTGGTTACATTTGATTCCACTAACAAGTTTTTTTAATTTCATTTTTATGCTGCAGTTGTACTTTCTCTGGTATTGACAGAGTGTAAGTAAAATTAGCTGAAAGTTGAAATTAAAGCTCAAATAAAAGCTAAGGTGGGCTCAGGCTTCATTTGTTGTGCTATTTGTGTGTAACAATATTGTTGGAGGTACCAAAATAAAGATAATAATGAAAAAAACAAGATTGGACTGGATATAGAAAATAATTTCAATAAATGAAAATCTAGTCATAGCTAGACCAGGGGAAAAAACAACAGAACCAGAGGCATACGTTGTAGACAGAGGATGCTACACAGGCCAAGAACCACATGAGCACACATCTACAATGAACTGAACAAGACTGAACAAGAAAGTGTTTAAACACAGACAAGAATATGAAAGAGCTTGACAATATTACAATAAGGAATGAAACAAATTAAGAGAAAGCAAAGAAAGCAAAATGAAAACAGAAGTGCACTTCGGAAGTTGTAAGGGTTATTTTATTAAATCAGGTAAAAGATTGTTCATGTCAATAAAAGGAACTATTCAGTATGGATTGTCATCTATTGGTAATGAATCCACTGGGGCTACAGTGAAAAATATGACATCTTCAAAGGCATTTAAAGAGAATTACAATTACAGTGACAAATTTGCAGTTCAGGGGCTTGGGGCTGGGTTACAATGGGCATAGAAAATAATTACCCCCCTCAAGATATTCACATTTTGTTGCTTTGCGCTCTGAAGTAAAAGTACACAAATAAACAAATTTCCCAGCTGTATTAACTTAAAGCAGCGTATAACTTCCAAGTAAACCTGAATCATCAAGATGGACAAAAATTTATTGTAAACAAATCATATTGTTCATTGCATACCAAGCTAATTGGTGTTCATTTGTGATTAACTGTATCGTTTTAGTGTAAAGTGTTTTGTACTATTGGAACCCTCCCCAGATCAGGCCACCATTCCAAATTAGATAGCAGAGCAAGGAGGAAAATGTTCAGAGAGACCATGAGGCCTATGGCAATTTTGAAGCGTGGTCATTGTGTACAAGTGACAACAATGTCCCAAGAGCTCCACAAACTTGGCTTGTATAGGACAGCCACAAGAAAAAGCCACTCCACAAGAAAGGCCACACTAAGCCCTGACAGAACTTGTCCAATTCTAAGGCCAAGTGGGAAAAGGCGTTATGGTTAGATGAGACCAAGATCAAACCACTTACAATACAACATGGTGGTGGCAGCACCAAATTGGTAAAAAAAAAAAAAGCCTTAAATGAAGTTCCTTACCAAAACAGATGATGTGAAAAATATTCTTTAAATCTCTGTGACAAAATGAAAAATGACTTAAGTAGCGTTATATTGAGGGATAGAGTGAGACAATATAAAATTACTTATTTATTTAACTTTCTTAAGTACTTAAGTACAAATACAAATGTTCCACTTATGGCACTAATAAATATTTATCTTATCTTATCTAATCTCACTTTCACTTGCATGTGGCAGAAAAGTGATTACCAGGACACTGTGAATGTGTTTGAAATACATTTGTAGTTTGATTCATAAAAACCTTGAACTTAATGCACCCTTTAAGCTTCAAAAATAAGACTTATTTTGGGGGGTTTTACTCACTCATCCCCCTAAAATCACTTTTGTTTCACATAGCTGCACTTTTTGCTGAATATCTCATGATGCTTTGCATTTATAATTTTATACATGTGATCCATTTTATTTGTCAGTTTGCAAATGTATTATATGGAACTGTGCAATCAGTCAAAGGTTTGAAAGAAAGTGCACTGTGTTGGTACAGAGAGGCGACTCCACTGCCGGTCCAGCGGGCCCCACCTGCACTCATTGTAGCCGCACGGGCCCGTATAGCGCAGAAATCGGCTGCCCCCACAACTGACTTCTAGGCTAGCGCACAGGCTAGCCGCCCATGCCAGCATGGAGGACACAGTCTCTGGCACCCGGACAAGGTCACTGGTGCTCTTCTGGCCCCCACACTAGGTCACATGCCGGCTCCAAGACTCCAGCTATGCCTGCTCCAAGGACCCGGCTCCAAGTTGCGGTCTCAGCTCCTATCCCCAAAGTTGCAGCCCCTGTTCCTATTGCTGAAGTCAGTGGCCACTAAAGGCCAACACGTTGGACTTTTATTTTGACATGGGTGTGTGTGTTTCCCACTTATGGGTATATTTAAGTTCCCCTGTGCCCTGTCTTTTATATTTTGGACCCTTGGGGGAATTTGACCCAGAGGAAACATGTGCAAGTTGAATAGGATTGGTCAAAGAATGGACCCTTGGGGGACTCCATACGACATGGTTGTTATCTTCGATTCACATGAGCCAATGGAGAACAAGTAGGACTGGAAACAACAAAGGACTGTACCTGAAAGCCCAACCCAGTTCTCAAGTCTGTCTAGCGCAATGTAACGGTCAACAGTGTCAAAGGCTGCTCTCAGGTCTAACAGCAATAGTACTGTTATTTTACCTGCATCTGTATTCAGGTGAACATCATTTAGTCCCTTAACAAGAGCAGTTTCTGTACCATGATTCTGAAGAAAACCTGACTGTCATCAAAGAATCCATATAGGTACTGAATTGATTAAAATCTACATTCTCCATAATCTTACCTATATAGCGAAGATTCAAAATGTGTCTATAACTGTTAAGAACAGATGCATCTAAATTACACTTTTCAGAAGATGTTTAATACCTGTGTTTTTTTAACAGTGCTGGAAAAATGCCTGAGTTCAGAGAGCCATTTACAATATGCAACAGTTTTACGTTAAGCTATTAAAAACACTTTTTTAAAAGCTTGTAGGTAGAGTGTCCATGGAACATGTAGATGCTTTTAGATGAAACTATTTCCTCACGAGTTATAACATCTGTAGATCAAACTTGGACATGATAGGATATGATATTTCTGTGGGCAAACATAAGGTTACTCCAGTAAAAACACTTTAAATTTAACTCTTTCACATGACACTGACATAACCATGTCATAAACATGTCTAGGCTTATGTGAGTTCTGTCAAATAGAGCCATTACATATATTAAACAGTACTATACGACCACTGCTGGCCACTGCTGTAGCGTTTGCTGTCGTAAGAGGTTTTGCTATCATAACAGAAATTATATCAAAATTGTAATTATAACAGATGTGATACAACTATGTAAATGGACAACCTATTATAGCAACTTATGACAGCACATACGATTTATCATGACATGTTTGTAGCGTGTTTATATCACATTGTGACACAGGTTTTAAATAACCTGTTGTCATATAATATTAGAACCTTTTCACAAAAGACGTTTAATATAGCAAATGAGTTTGTGGCATGTACACTATTTATGTCCCATTGATCACCAGGGTTGCCTACAGATCCTCTTAAGAATGACACAAACGTGTTACTTAACATCCTGCTGACCTTTTACTAAGTCATTTATTTTAGTAGATTTACAATTAATAACTCAAATCCTCAAACATTATCCACCCCAGACCAGACAGTGAATTTAATGCAGCAACACGTTGCCAAGACAAGCACTAAAAGACATTTTCAAAGGTCCAAGGGTGATTGTCATTGGATTCGTTAATGAGTAATTTTTTTTATCCTTGAATTAGAATTCTGCAAGGAGATAAAGGTATCAGTGTTTAAAAAACGTAGGGATTCAAAGTCAGAAATGATTTCCCCATCAGTTGAGGTGGGATTACTGAGGAGTCTTTCTTCACGCCACTGGAGGCTGCATGGTATTAACTGCATGCAATGTGCAGAGTGCAGAACAGCTAAAACTAAAGGTTGCAGTAATACTTTAAAGAGTCATAATGTTCTGGTGTGTTAGCATCTGGACTTTAGACAGCTGTTGAGACTGCAGTTGTGTTCTGATATGTAACGATCAAATTTGCATGAGTGGGAGGAGACAGACAGTGTTAAAGTATCAAACCTTTAAAGAAAGTATGTTCTGTAGTTCTCAGAGTCTTTAAGGAAAGAGAGCATTTCAGGAGCCTTGAAAATGAGAGACTATGATGACATCACATCCTTCCTTGGAACATGGGGACCATTTCAGTTGACTGTTTTCTTAGCACTGGCCATCAGCATCCTTCCAAACGGCTTTGTGGGCACATACATAGTGTTTGTGGGTGACACTCCTCCTCACAAATGTCTGATTCCTGAGGAGTACAACATCAGTGAAGCATGGAGAGAGGTCGCTATTCCTATGGTGACCCAGGATGGGCTTTCAAAACCCAGCTCCTGTACCAGGTACAAAGCAGACACTCTGAGAAACTACTCCATGTTAGACTACATCCCAAATGTGGATGTAAACATGACTGATATTGAACTGGAGAGCTGTGTTAATGGATGGAATTACAGCAAGGAGATCTATCAGTCAACTATTGTTACTGAGGTGAGCATGCAACCTTTGATTTAATTTTATAAAGGAATTGCTTTGATTTACATGAGTAACAACATTTGCCCAAATCATTTACTATTAATTTACTGTTTTATCTAATCTGCTTTTAGTGCCTTTTCTATTATGAAGTGCAAAGAAGGTGACTTGGAAAAAGTTAAGCATAAGTTCATATTAATCAAAACAAATAACAAACGATTAGAGTAATGTTTCATGACCTAGCCCTAGCCCCTAAAATGGTATGGTAATATTCACTTGCACACTTACAATCAGTAAAAATCGCAACCTCACCCCTTCTTCTTGTTCTATACCATACCACCTGATATTGGCAGGCCAGAAGGTGACATCAGTTCTGTGATGCCATTAATTCTTCATTCATTCATTTTCCAAGCCACTTATATTTAACCAGGAGGGCAGAGGCACAGGAGCATATCTCTGTGGTCACAGGGCAAACTGTAGAGAAACAGCAGGTAAAGGTTGTCAGTCTACAGTCAGTCACAGGTACCCAAAAAAACACAGACACAGTCAAGCATCTCCAATTCACTTGATGTGCAATGTCTAATGACGGCAGGAGGAAACTGGTGTTCCCAGCAAAAAAAACAATGAGATAACAGGCCCAGTCAGGAATCTAAGTATCAAAAGTTAAAAAATTCAGACAGAACATTTCAAAGAAGAATTTGATATTATTATTATTATTCTACCCGCTCTTCTTATTATGAATTTGTTTTGTCTGCTAACCAGACATACACTTATTTAAACATATTGATGTTGTTCCAATAGCAGATAGATATGGTCTGAACGAGAATGGTGTACATGTATACAGCTATCAGATTTTTTCTGTGTACTGTTTGGGTTCTCCACTCATATCTGTATGGTAAAATACACCACCAACATCACATTACCCTAATACACCTACCAACCTCCTGGGATATCAAAAACGCCTATCAGGACCCTTGCAAGCACCAACGATATCATAGCAATGAGTCAGCAACACCCTAGCAATGATGCTATTAATGCTGAACAAGCTTTGAAATCTAACAATCAATTCTTTCACTTGAAGACAAAACAGAAAAAATCTGAAAAGTCTTATTGAGAGTCACAAAGGTTTTTGTAGAGGTTAGTATTCACCAACTTTGCTTTCTACCTTTTTCACCATCAAGGCCTTAGTCACATTTGTACTAAATAGCTTTAATTTTCAGAAATGAGTCTGCACACCAATTGTCACTAAATGATTTGTTACATGAATCTAGCAAATCATTCTCAAAAAAGATTTAATTATAATATTAATTCATTTCTTCTCCCAAATGCTTATACTAACAAGGATCAAGGGGGGTGCTGGAGCCTAGCCTAACATGGCATTTAATTGAAATGTAAATTACAAGGCAGACACACAGTCAAGCACACTAACAGCAAGGGACAATTTAAAGGGTAAAGGGTAAAGGGTAAAGGGGCCATTTGGCTGATGCCATTACTGTCATTAGTTACAGAGATAGTGGATCAAATGAGGATTAAGTGTCTTGCTCAATGACACAACGATGGATCTTTGTGCACTCCATACAGATGGGCCCCTGGTCATCCCGACTTGGAATCAAGTCTGGGACCCTCTTGCTCTGAGTTAGCTAGCTAACCACTGCACCCCCTTAATCTGTCCTGAGTTATGATTTTGTAGATTGACAGATGAATCTGAAGATTAACAGATTAACTGCTGTGACCACTGAACCCATCTGCAACACTCTGATCAATCATTTACCTTTTTATACCAGCTGACTCGTGCAAATACCAGTGAAACTGCACAATACAGGCACAAAACAAGTTTCATTGATGGACAATAAAGGTTATCTAAGTTAAACTACAAAGTCTTGTTTAAATCCATTGATATGACAGGATTGTTGTAGAAAGGCATGTCAAGAGCACTGAATCATGATAAATTATCTGAGAGTTTATTTTTGGTTTGACTGCCTTTTTGACTATTTGCTTGAGTCTGGCCATACACAACTTTTTTGCCAAGTTTCAAGTTCCAGAGATGCTCATATTTTTATTTAAACTATCTACATACTATACAGGTACTGGGAGGAATTGCTTAAGTCCTCTGCATTTAAACCCAGCAATGGCGATTTGGTTAGTTTGCCATTTGTGATTCAAACTCATGGTCTTCCCATTGCAGGGGCAACTCCTTAACCACCAAGGCCACCAGCTGCCCCAACATGGGTTGAATTCTATGCTTTGACCCACTGATGACTCAAGCACACTATTGTTTTGGCTTTAAACCACTTTGATCTGGCTTTACATTTATGTTTGGTTTGTCAAGTTGTTTTGCTGGAAGAAGTTTATTCCAGTGGTCTTGCAAACTGTGGCACATTGACCTACGAGATGTTTCTGTTCTTAGCTCCATCCAGTCTCACAGTCAATGCCATGCAGTAGTATCTTGAAGGCATGATACTGCCACACTACAGTGTGAGGTTTGTGTCAAATGTCATGTAAAATCTACTTCTAATTCATTGGGAAAACTCCCAAAACTAGCCAAGATGTGATAAGCTTTGAACATCTTTCGTTGCCATCCTTTTGTTAAAATCAAAGAATGTGCTTTTGCTGTTGTCTTACATTTAATATATCACACTGATTAAAAAACGGTTCCTATAAAGCATTTAGTTTTTAGTGTTACAACACCATGAGTAAAATTCAAGCCAGGCATTCGAGTAACAGGTATTATTCTGATTTTAGTGGGATCTGGTGTGTGAAAATGAGTATAAAGGCCCCCTGAGTTCATCAGTGTATTTCCTTGGCGTTCTGGTGGGAACCTTCATGTCAGGACACCTGTCTGACAAGTAAGAACTCATTATTAAAACACAGCTGGATTCTCCCTACAATGAACATCTACCTTTGTAATCACCTGTATGTGGCGAGACTGAAAAGGCAATACAAGCATTTCAGGTAAAATTAATTAATTGGTGTGTAGCATACCTTGATATTGCCTATCGTTTAGACGCTTTGATATTTAACCAGGCATATTTCTTTGAAAAACTTTCAGTATAGTTCAATGTACATTAAACAATTTTATATGCAGGTATGGTAGAAGACCAGTGCTCTTTGCCATGATGGCGATGCAAACAGCAACCATTTTCATCCAGATGTTTTCTCCAAGCTGGGAGGTGTTCACTGCAATTTACTTTTTCGTGGGATTTGGTGGTTTTTCAAATTATGTTGTTGGCTACGTATTAGGTACACAGCAACACAGCATGACTATCACAAAATCAGTGTTCAGTATAACATAATTGCAGGTGTGTTATGACTAAAACAATGACATTACATCTCGCAGGAACTGAAATTCTAAGTCCAGCAACACGTGTGGTGTTCTGCTCTTTGGGGGTTTTCATGGGATCCGCGATTGGCATGATGTTCCTGCCACTCGCAGCATTTTATATTCGTTGGTGGAGATGGCTGGTGCTAACCAATGCTCTCACTGGAATATTGTACATTCCACTGTGGTGGTGAGTGAGTGGGAACATATAATAATAATAATAATAATAATAACACAAAATATTGCCTCTCCTTGATATTTGATTTCAGTTTGTATATGCTAACATGTTATAACGCATTCAGGCAGTTACTGAAAAGACAGGGTGATCAGTTTGGTCTTGTTCATACTTGAGACTAAGAGTGAAAAATAAGCAAACTGTAAACAACTCACCTAAATAATCTCATTTGATAAACTCAGGTTCATTCCAGAGTCCCCTAGGTGGTTGCTCTCTCAGGGCAGGATTGATGAGGCTGAAGCAATACTAAGACGGGCTGCACAGAAAAACAAAATGTCAGCTCCAGATGTTATCTTCACTCCTGCTGAGGTGAGAAATTGGCATTTATTCAATTTTCTTACTTTTATCAAAAACTGTGTGAGTGTTAAATATGTGACATTCATACAGTGCTGGGTGCTGAAGGTTCAGCAGGTTTTAAAAGAAACTGCAACCAACCAACCATCCAACAAACCAAATAATTCACCTGTGAATATAGGAGTGTAAAAGACCCATGCGCATTTGCTGTAATAATAATAATAATAATAATAATAATAATAATAATAATAATAATAATAATAACAATAATAATAATTAGCAGTAGCCATAACTTTAAATGCTTGAGGTGCCCAAATTGAAAGAGTATACAGACCCACTAGTACTGTGTTAATAGTTGTTCAAAAAGCAGAAGCAGTTCAACACAGTGCAAGTCTACACCTTTGTAGTGTTGGTGGTGTCGTGTAATTTAGGGAAGTCTTAACAAGCAGGGCTAAACTGAATAGAAACCATGGAGTTTTTCAAATTGATTGTTTAAATTAAATAAATTATAAGCCTAAATGTATTTTCAATGTGTGTTCAACGGAGCAGCAGTTTGCTTGCATGTCATTTATGTAAATCAGGCATGTCCAAAGACAGGCCTGTCAGATATAATAAGGTCCGCAGCTTTGGTCTTATATTTTATTTATAGCTCGCTAGCTATGTCAGAATAAACAAATCGCAAAACGTTAAAAATGTAATTCCTCCTTTCACCACACGGTAGCAGCCCCATTGTAATGCTATCTGGCTCTGCATCCCTGTCACAAACCCACTCATTTCTGCCATGGCAACTGCAAAGAAAAAGAGAAAAGTTTTATTTTATCAAACTCTTGAATAAGATGTGGTTATAACAGCTGATGTTATGTACCTCTAGATATGACACAAACTATTGGTTTCTGAAAGATTCATGTGTTTTAAACTTTAATGATGACAGACCACTTTGCATTACTTATAACTCCTGTTTAAAATGTTCACCAGACAAAGATTTTTATTAAACTCATGGAAATTTTGGGTATTCTCTAAAGTTTGTTCAATGTTACCTGACTCTACAGATATAAATGAAACCATAAAACCTAATGAATTTGCTTCCTATACACACTTTTTGGATCTTGCAGACAAAGGCCTCTAGTTAGAAAGGCATGTCAAAAACTTTTCTGTGCTTGTTGTTTTGGGTTTTTTTGCAGTCTGAAAATGTTTTTTGTATTCCATCAGATTGAAGAAGCAGTTATGATGAGAAAGAAGAAACATGGTATTCTTGACATTCTGAGTAACTGTAATGCAGTTACAATATGCGTTATATGTTCGCTCTTATGGTATGTTACTGACTTTGCTTTTACAGTCATTTAAATATAATCAATATTGATTGGAAAAATGTAAATATCATGTATTCTTAGAGCGAGAGAGAGAGAGAGAGAGAGAGAGAGAGAGAGAGAGAGAGAGAGAAAGAGAGAGAGAGAGAGAGAACTTTAGTAACTTTAATTGATAAAATATTATACACAGACTGTGAATATGTTTGTACTGTTTCATTGGCAGGATGGTTATCACTATGTCTTACTATGGACTGCTTCTGAACACCAACAACCTTCATGGCAATCCCTACTTGAACTTTTTCATATCTGGAGTTGTGGAGCTTCCAGCTTTCTTCATAGCCATGTTTTTACTCAAGTACTGTTCACGAAGATTCTGCCAGTCCTCCACTCTCCTCTTGGGTGGAGTCATCATCCTTTTTGTTCAGTTTGTTCCTAAAGGTAAGACAAATGCAGCTGGCAGATAGTTAGTACATTAATCCATTTAACTGCATACATTGGGACGTCTGGAACCATATATATGTAACCTCATACACCAATGGCAGTAGACCACCAGAGTACTACCGCTGACCAGTAACTATTTGGGTAGTGGACCTTTCTGAGCAGAGTGGACCTCCTAGCAAAGATCCAGTACCACACTACTGCCAGCATTGGCAGTGTGAAACTAGTCTCTTCAACCTGCCAATAACATAACATCACTGCCTCAACGTGCTTGGAGGAGACTACTACCTGCCAAATCTGTTTTGTTAATGTAACTAACTGAGTAATAGAAGTGGAGAAAGGACCACCCTAGGACAATTATGTGATCTCCATGTTTGTTTATTTTATATTACATTAAACAAAGAGATTCATAAGCACAAAAAAACATATAATTTAAAACATAGTATTGTATGTATTGATGTTACCTACCAGCTGATGGCTGAGGCATTTCTAGAAGTCGAGCTTGCAATTTTCTTATCTACTTATCTACTGTGAAAAGAAGTGGATTTAGATATCTATTGAAATGCTGTCTTTTCAGATCTACCAGAGTTGGCAATCTTCTTTGAGATGCTTGGGAAGTTTGGCATTACTGCAGCGTTTTGTGTTGTGTATGCAGTAACCTCAGAGCTCTTCCCCACAGTGGTGAGGAATGTGGGCATGGGGATCTGCTCCATGTCAGCAAGAATAGGATCCATCATCTCTCCTTTCATTATATACTTGGGTAAAAAAATATTTATATACCCACAAATGTTATGATTACAGGCTTAATTTTCAAATCAAGCATACACTGAGTGCTCCGTTTGTTTTGTATTTTAATGTATTTTATTGTCTTTTTATTATAACTGCTGTTTCTAAGGAGCACAACCCTTTTAAATGCACAAATTCTTTAATGGAACTGAAAGTATGTCCACACATTAAACAGGTTGCTTTCAAAATAAGGCATTTGTTTAACTTATCTCAGTCCGGCTTATTTTTGCTATGTTCCTGTGTATTTTCATCCAATTTTAACAGGTAGTTATTACAGATTCCTACCATATCTGTTGATTGGAGTCTGGGCTGTGCTAGCCAGCCTCCTCTGCTTGTTGTTACCTGAAACATCGGGCAAAGTTCTTCCCGAGACTGTCTCACAGATGCAGAGGATTAAAGGGTAAGATAGTGCTGAATGATACAATCAGACACATTTAGTAACCCTTTGTCTTATCTGATGGACTGATAATCAGATTAAACCCTTTCCCTTCTGGTCCATTAAGCTTCTTTAGTTTTGCCTTTGACCCATAAGGCTAAGAGACCCTAAATGTCAAAAATCTCCCAATTGTTTCTGCAAATGCATCCACCAAACCTCTTTTAGTCTTCTTAAATTGTGGGCATATAAATTGAAGTACAGTATATATTTATAGAGCAGTGAAGCCAGTGTGCCACCATAATGGTCTCTCTCCGCACTGTTAAATGAATGTTTATCTATGGGTGAAATGTAAACATAAAATAGAAAAAAAATGCTGATGCGCACTGCGGTTTCATGCAACAATATAAAAATTCTGGGCAGTTTTATTGTATAACCTTATTTTATAACCTTAAGTCACATTTACATCATTGTTTGTGAACTTGGAATGTTATTTTTGTGTTTGTTAATTACATTGGCCTTGTAGCACCAATTGTAAACTTAAGAAGCAGAAAATTCTCTTCTAAATTTGCCTGTTTGACTGCATGTAGAAAAAAGCTGAAAAAAACTATTTTTTTTCTTTAAAATAGTTGCTTACATTTGATTTTGTATTACACTTGATTTAATTCAATTGTTGTGCATACAATCTGACAGGTTTATTCACAATATAATCCATTATTATTATTATCACTTTCAGGTTGAGGTGCTTACAGACAAATGATGGAAAAAGAAATGTAACACTTAAAGAGGCAAAAATGTAAAATGAATGACATATTGTCCAAAACATGACTACTTTGATGGAAGAGCATCGTAATGGATGAAATATTTCTGAAGAACACAGTTCAGAAGACACTCCTTCATCAATTGACATATCTTTTTTTACTTCTTGTTTAAGTATATTAGCAAGTCAAAGTACCTCTTGTAGCGTACATGGTCAGCATACTTCTGTTATATTTGTAGTAGAACAGCATTGTGTTCCTTTTATAAACATCTTGTTTTTAAAAAACAACAGGAGCTTCAATAAAACTCTTAAATGCATTACTTTCATCCCTCATTTTTAAATTCCCATAGGCTAACAATCAAGCTATAACGCCCAAACTTAATAATGTTTTGGTAATTATGGAGTGATCATTCATTAGGTTACATAACATTTTCATGACAAATTAACATTAATATTCAAAAAGGTATATTCCAACAAGTGTTAGATTTCTTTAAGGCTGATTTAGAAGACCTAGAGTGAGATTTTCCTCCATGAAATTTTTCCCAGTCACTGGTATCAACACTTGATTTGTTTGATTCTGAAGGCCAAAATGGCGCCAGTAAGTGTGGCCTGCAGTCTACATCTAAAGCTGTGTCTGAAACCGCACACTACCGTCAGTGCACTGAGGTTTAGTGCGTAGTGCGCACTGCCTTCTGTAGTGCGCACTGCTGTGG
>JBBJLR010000024.1:2507145-2521029 GCA_037577145.1 Brachypetersius gabonensis
CTCTTAGCATCAGCCACTTTCAAGCTGCCACCCCAGCACACCACAGCATAGAAAATGGCACTGGCCACCACAGACTCCGCAGGAGGTACATCCTACTTTGACTTTTCTTGCAGGTAGCCATGGAGTGCTTAGACCGGTCCAGTTGATTGTCCATGTGCAGACCCAAGTATTTGTATTCCTGGACAATCTCCACATCCACCCCCCTGAGAGACAGAGGAGAGACCTCCGGTGTGATCTTCTCAGGCTGTGATCTTCTCAGGTCCACAACCAGCTCTTTTGTCTTGCTGATGTTGAGCTGCAGCTGATTCAGCTTCCATTCCCTAACTACAGGGGTCAGTCTCCCTGGAGCAAGTTGAGGTTAAGGGTTTTGCTCAGGAACCCAGTGGTGGTGCTGAAGGTGGGATTCGAACCCATGACCTCTTGGTCCAGAGGTAAATATCCTACCAACTAGGCCACCATCACCATGCATAGTAACTTGCATCTATACACCATCAGGAGTTAATGACGTAACTCCTCGGGATTCTCTGGTGTTACTTTAACACCATAGGTGTCTGTTCAGTATTGGATGGTTAACATGTGGCGGACTTCACATGGTGGGAAATTGACGTTAGGGGTTTCTCTTACGTACATGTTCCTAGAAAATGACGTTTAAAGACTCCACTGCGCCTCTCCTGTTTGATAAGAAGCAGCAGAGTTTAGTGTTGGAGCTTTAAAACAATGTCATTGTCATTATATAACCTTTTAATTACAAATATAAAGTAAAAAAAGGAAAGCGGCCCCTTATAGTCACAGTGTGAACAGTGTGAAATTCTTTCTCTGCATTTAATCCATTCACCAAGTGAAGCAGGGGGCTGCCAAGGAGTAGAGTGGGACAGTGCCTTACTCAAGGATACCTCAGTGATGCCAATAGCAATCCTGGGATTCAAACCCACAACCTTCTGGTCGCAGGAGCCACCAGCTGCCCCTTAAATATATGCATTTGATTGTCATTTAATTATATCATTTTGAAACTTATGGCAAATTGTTGTATTGTTTGATCTCTCATCTCTTGACTCACTTTCAGGTTTATGGCCCAGTTGTTAAAGCAATCGCTTTCTATCATCAGCTAATATGATTTCTAACACTGACTGCTTCGTGTCCATGTTTAATCATTCAGATTCATAAGAGAATTTGTGATGTTTGTGAGACTTTTCTACAATACTGTGATTCTATGTGATAAGTCACACACATTTTCTTTACCTATCATTACTTTTACATACTTTGAATGTATTTGAATGGACTTGATGGATTTCTACTTTTGCAGTAAAAGAGTGGCAAAAAACCAGCGTTTGGCCTCAAAGTGGAAAATGTCAAATTCACAAATAAATAACGATACATGATTGCATCAAAATGATCATCAACGGTATTAAACATAGAAAGTACAACAAACATTTTGGAGTCCCTGCAAAATGAACATCAGCAAGCTCTGATGGGTTTCTGCAGATAATCAGGGTCTCTCTCGGGGTCTCTCTCCTCTCTGTCGCAGACATTTACACCACATGCTGCATCTGCAAAGCCACCAGCATTGTGGATGACCCCACACACCCCTCACACACACTATTCCCTGCTTCCTTCTGGCAGAAGGTTTCACAGCATCTGAGTCTTCGCTGCCAGAATGGGGAACCGTTTCCTGCCTCAGGCCATCAGACTTCTAAATCAGAACTGAATAACAAACTGTACATCACACAAACACACACACACACACACTCTAGACTTAATTGCTACCTTTCTCCCAATCACACGGCATACATGCACTAAACTGTTCCGCACAACAGCGATCGAACTCCCTAACAGCCACTGTGAATACCCTGTATTTATTATATATTCTACATGTATTTATTATATATTATACCCTATATTTATTATATATTCTGCATGTATTTATTCTATATTCTACATGTATATATTATATATTCTACATGTATTTATTCTATATTCTACATGTATTTATTATATATTCTACCCTGTATTTATTATATATTCTACCCTGTATTTATTATATATTCTACATGTATATATTATATATTCTACCCTGTATTTATTATATATTCTACATGTATTTATTATATATTCTACATGTATTTATTATATATTCTACATGTATTTATTATATATTGTACCCTGTATTTATTATATATTTTACATGTATTTATTATATATTCTACATGTATTTTCATTCCTGTTGCTGCAATCTTTGCACATTTCTTTGTATTTTTTTTGTATCACTCTGCTGCTAGAATACGGTACAATGAACCCAGATCAGCATTCTGATTCAGTTTAATGCCGATTTTCTGAGAACCCAACTGTGTTTCCGCCACTGCTGGACTGGTGGCGGCAGTACAGTTGGGTTCTCAGAAAAATACACTGAAAAGTTGTCAACCACCATAAAAAGAAGCAATAAGGTTTTCTGATTACTGGGGAGGATTACTGCAATACCATATTCACTTTGGGGGCAGCTGGTGGCCCAGTGGTTAGGGCCCTGAAATCAGAAGGCCATGGGTTCAAATCCCAGGACTGCAGATGGCACCACTGAGGTACCTTTGAGTCCCCACACACTGCTCCCCCGGCGCTGTGCTCCTAGCTGCCGCCTGCTTCTCTTAGTGAATGGGTTAAATATAGAGAAAGAATTTCACACCGTTCACACTGTGTGCTGTGAAATAAACACTTTACCATTTGACCTAGTGCTGTTTCTGCTCATTTCATCTGAACTGTCTTCTGTTAATGAGACAGTTCAGATGATGCTCTTGTGTTTTTTGCACTCTCTCTTTAGTCCTGTCCTAGTCTTCTATTGTTTTTGTTGGTTTTTATTTCTTGCTTTGCACCATGATCTCGGAAGAGCACTGGGATCATGGTGCAAAGCACTGATATACTGTATATTGTTAAAACGACAAAAAACACCTACTTGACCAGATTTGACTTGCCTGCAGACTGCTACACAAATCATGCTTTTATGAAAATACAGATTTCGGCAAAGTACTTCAAAGGAAACAGAAATATTGTGAGTGAGGAATAATGTCCAAAGCAGAAAAAAGATGCATAAAAGACTCTATTTTAAGAGTAAGCAGGGGATAGCCTCATTTCCTGAATCCTTTGAAGGATCATTTTTGGGATAGTGAGCCGCCGTTTCTCCGAGACATAAGAATAAAACAAACATGCAGTATATGACGTTTAAAACACGTCAGTTAAAACTCTAAGGTATTATGAAGCTTGGAAAATCTAATTAAATAGGTAAAAAAACACAATTCAAATTCTTTATTTAATCATTGCTTTTCTGATTGATTTCATTCGTTGTGTAATGGTAGCAATTAGCTAGCCAGGAAAGTTTGGCTCAGACTTGGTTGGTTATACAATTACGAATAAAAATGAAACATTGCCAGCTTAAGATAAACTTAGAGTCATTATATTACCATTAAATGCCATTGTTTTATAATATACACATTTTCATCTCCTTTAATCTGAGTGACGTTCCCCTTCTTTGCCACAAAACTCCCCAAACCTATCATAAGTTACTTCAAACTCTGCTGATCTGCTGCATAAGCAATATTGGCTGCTGTGCTATTGTAAAATGTCCATGTTCTTTTAGCTAATCTTTATAACATTCAATAAATGGCATTTGATTTCTTTACATCTCAACACTACAAAGTACCAACACCAGCACTGACCTGCCTGAGGAGTCAGTGCTCTATGAATGTAGAAAAGCTTTATTAGTCCCACAAGTGGGAAACTTGCATTGTTACTGCAGATAGTACAGGGTAAGAGCAGCAAAACAATAGATTCAAAGCTATAAACAGGATAAAATAAAATGTGCACTTTGCAACTAGTACAAAAACTATAAATATAGACATATGTATGTGTGCAAGTACAGTAATCCACCAGTTTTAGGTGGATCAGGAGTCGCAGATTCAGTCACACGTGGATATTTTTTGAGAACCAAACTCGGAAATTGCAAATAACCTCTGCCTTTGTTTGCTTTTTTGTGGAAATAAACATATTTTTTCTGGATGTTTTCACACAAGGTGTTCACCTCATTGTGCTGTCCCAATACGTTTGGGGGCATATTTAGGGTTTAACATTATAAAAAAATGCTGGCGCTCTTGGAACGTGACGCCCCCGAAAGGGGGGATTACTGCATATGTATAACCTATGTATGTATGTGTCTATGCACATGGGGCAAAAATATACATACATACATAAATGTATGAACACTGTGGATATATATACGCAGGTACACATTGGAGTGTACTCAGTTATTAATCCTGGAGGAAATTACTTGAGTCTACTCCATTTAACCCATTCACCCCTGAGCGAAACAGTGTATCAGTCCCTTACTCAGTGGTGCCTTTGGCAGACATGGGATTCAAATTCACAACCTTCTGATCACAGGAGCAACTCCCTAACCACCAGACCACCCGCTGCCTCAACAGGAATGTGATTTTCACGAGTGAACTGAAGACCATGTGTGAGGTAAAGGAGGCTTCATCCAAGTCTCTTTTTACTCTGATGTTTGGCTACGAAAAGAGTCCCCCACCGGGACCCATGCCTTGTATAGGCTGCCTGCCAGGCGGAGTTCTTATTGTAGACTGGCTGTGTGGTGGGAAGAGGTGGCCATTATTGAAACTGACTACCCAACACAGAGACTTGTCTGTTCCACTCTTCTCCATGTCTTTGGCAAGCGTGTCTTCGCCCTGTCCCCTGTGGGCACTCTACGCTCCTTTGTCTTTCTATGTTTCTTCTCTCTCTCTCTCTCTCTTTCTCTCTCTCTCAGAACATTGCCCACCGACCATTATAGAAGAGGAGACTCAGTTCTCCTGTTTTACACTTAATTACACATGAAGAGAGGGGTGCTAGCCAGTTTATGTGCTTAATAAAGGTGAACCAGCGTGGCTAGAGACATTCCAGGTAGTGGTCTCCCAGTTGATATCATATTTTATTAAGCTTGACTCTATATTCAGCCAAACTCTAACGTGTGAACGGTGATGTAGGTGAAGTTGAAGCTGAAGTTTATTATCATATGTACAGAGTACAATGTACAGAGTACAATGAAATTCTTACTTGAACACCCTCTTCACAGATAGAACAGATAGTGCAGTGTAAAGTGTAGTGTGCTACAGTATTACACATAGTATGAAAAACAGATGTAAGATGTAAAAGGTGGACAGTGTACACAAGTGTTTTCAATTTTGCCAGTCAACATGCAAACACTACAGTATGGAGATTCATAAATGCCACTTAAAACTTAATAGTGCAAAAAAAAGTCATAAGTTAACCATGTCCAGAAGTGAGGAAGACTTCTCTGGGAGGAAGGCATCTGGGATGAGTCACTACAGAGCGGAAACATGTATTGTGGTCAGAACAATCAGTGTCCCACATCTTTTTTTGGAGGAAATTTTTGCTACATATAATGCTTTAGAGCGAATTCCAAAAGGAGACTGTTTCAGCTACAAGTCCAAAAGTCAGGGTTTGCCATGGTAAGAGGTTGTATCAGTAATATTCCATAAGGTCAGCATTAATGCATACAAGTACATCTTTTCCAGAGATATCAATGCATTTTTCAACAAAAGGCATTCTGCACACATTTCAGGCATGACTGTGGAAGAAGAACCCACCTGCAGTCCCGATCTGCCCCTAACAGAGAATGTGTGTAGAATTCTGAAACAAAAGATGACCCCACACCTTTAAGATGCGTTTGCAGGAAGAACGGGACAAAATAACACCAAAGACTCAGAATTACCAGGAATGCCAAAACTTCCCTTAAGCATCGTGAGAGGAAATGGCATTATTGCAAAGTGGTAAATGCTTTACCATCCCTTTTATTTTTGGAATGTGTTGCAGGCCTGAAATGCATGGATGGATGTATTTTAACTAATAAAAAAAAGTTGATCAGACGACACATGAAAAATATTCAAAGTAAATTTAAGAATTCTTTATTTGCATTTTCCATCCTGTTCTGAGTGTTTTATTTTGAGGTTGTATTTTTACGAGTGAATGAAAGCTGCTTCCAGCCAGTTTAGGATCTGGGATCTGCCAGCAAGATTTGAGAATATATATCAAGTTCAGAGGTTAAGCCAGTGTCTGATGAAAGAGCCCTCCTGAGGAGTAGCCAAGGCCTGCAACTTCCAGAAAGGCGTCCGTCCATCTGCCCCTGAGCGAAAACATGACAGTCGTCAAATCGTCCGGCGGTAATGTGAACTGTAGGGAGGCTTTTATTTTTTTGTATTGCCCCCCTGATTTTCGCCATTTACCGACGGATTCCATGATCTCGCAATCGCTATCCGTCCGTCCACAGGCTTGGTGCGAGCGACAATTTGCGCTCATTTCAGGATTCAGACTGCCTGCTGGAGCATGAAATGAGCTCATTTCAGGCCGAGAGGAACCAAATGACTGCAGCCGCAATAATATCACAACCCGTCGTAATCATTTATTCTTTAGCGCCAAAGAAGAAAACGCGTCCCTCTTATTTTTTATTTTTTTATTTATTTGTAGGGTATATTTTTGAGTAGAACAAGGAGCTGTTTCTCTCCATTCATACTTAACAATTGGAAGTGTTAAGCGTGCACAGACAGGAGCAAAATATATATATATATACACACACACACAAACACACACACACACTACACATAATTGTGACGCCAGCACAATTATATGAGTAGTAGTAATTTTTTTATTTGGTCAGTCATTACAAATAGAAAACATCACATAATACATGAAATGCTTTATTTTGTCCATTTGTGTAAATTGGATGCTACCTTTGCCTTTTAGAAATCCCTTTTAGAGGTTTAGTCCCAATTCACTCATGGCTAAATTCCCACAACAGCTTGTAAAAATCTAGCTTGTATAGATTTGCCCAGGAACTGAACTGGAACTGTAAATATTGACTTAACTTCATAGTTCATTCTTTTAATCTAGAAAAGATTGTACGTGTGTTCTTGGTCAAAGCATGTCGCAAAGAGAGGATAGAGCATTAAAAACGTTTAAAGAGGTTTTGAATGGATGTGCTGAAGGCCTGGTCACATTTTCTCTGTACGTAAGATACTGTTCGCGATATTAGTATTAGACTGAATGTAATGTAATGTAATGTCATGTGTCTGGTTTATGGCGATGCATGAAATAGCATCGATTCAAGACCATATACGAAAACAACCCTTCCTCCAGTGAGCTTGTAGTCCTGACAGAAACACTTTGGCCACCATTTCTCTTCCGTCACTCCGGTTGGACCAGCTGACTGACAGGTAATATGTACACAGGCAAGACCCACATATGCACCAATTCCATCACAGGCTTGTCCTGGGCTGCCGTGGTTGGCTTCTCACTTACACTTTTCCCCCCTTCCTGCACATTTTTAGTCATGAGTTTCGGGCAAGAGTAATCTGTTATCTTCCGTTATTCTCACACCACATGGATTTTTCCATCATAGCCCTCGTCACGTAACAGACAGACACGCAATCACTGTAAACCCAATGATAAACACCAGCACATTTTCATATATCAGCGAGGGAGCCGAATAAATCAGCCGGCTGAGCACTGATAAACGCTACAGCATTTGCTTCCAGTCCATCTAGATTCTAAATGCAGATTTACATTGTGGTGGTGGCCTGCAGCAACTCATCCCCACTCAAAGCAATGTCTTCCACACGCTAAAGGCACGTCAGCTTATTGTTATTGT
The DNA here is from genome assembly GCA_037577145.1 of Brachypetersius gabonensis. NCBI lineage: Eukaryota > Metazoa > Chordata > Actinopteri > Characiformes > Alestidae > Brachypetersius > Brachypetersius gabonensis. Next base: position 2,514,848 of record JBBJLR010000024.1, read on the forward strand.
TATTTTCTTTTATATCATATTGCTTATTGTTAACATCACACTTCCAGATGAAGTAAACTGCTGTTTTCTAGTGTGGCAACAGAGTTATCAGCCCTGTTTCCACCAATTCACTCATTCAGAAAGCAGCTTGTAAAATTTTAGCTCACATAAATTTGACCACAATTGGCAGTGTGTAAATATTGCAAAAACATCTTGATATTTTTATTCTTTAAGGAAGACTTTTACATGTGTCCATGTTTGAACCTCGAAAAGCAAAACATTTATTTAAATCTCAAGAGTTATATTCAACATAATAGACAAAAGATAAATATTAGGTAAATTATATATTTATCCTTAACCCGTGTTGCCAGTGTCAAGTTCACCTGAAACAGATGCAGACACAAAGCGAATGTGCAAACGTAACACAGGTCTTCAGCCTTCTTGCTGTGAGGTGGCAGCACTGTCTCCTCAAACGATCAGACTTGTAAAGTAAGTTGAAGTGTAATAAGGCTGTCCATGGGGCTGTCCAAGCAGTGAGTCAATGGGGCGTGGCCAGTGGCTGCATTAGTGGCCAGTGAATCTAGGCTTGAACCCCATAATAAACAGAGACTACATTAAGCGAACTTTGGAATGAGCTCATAATCATTTTACTGCCGGATAGCTGCCTCAGCCGTTTAGCAGAAGACGATCCGTGAGTGTAGCCAGCTGGCTGCAATGGCTGGACACACGCTAAAGAGCTTGAGCTACCCTATTGACTGGAGAGGAGGACAAGAAAGAAAGAAACAAACAAACAAACAAACAAACAAAGAAAGAAAGAAAGAAAGAAAGAAAGAAAGGACGAAAGAAAGAAAGAAAGAAAGAAAGAAAGAAAAAAAGAAAAAAAAAGAATAAATGATAGAATAAAAAAAGAATTTATGTGGTACAAAAGCAGGAAAAGAAATGAAAATGAGAAACAGGAAGGCATGACGGAGCTGAAAGCAAGTAAAGGTTGGTGACTTTGACTGAGTTTGTCTAGAATGGGGCTGGAGTTTGTGTGGAATGTTGAAGCTTGTGGAGAGTTTTGAGACCAAAAAGGAGTTACAATAATCTTAATGAGAAGTGACAAGACTGTGGACTAGTATGGCTTGAGCGTGGGGGGTAAGAGAAGGGCGGAGACGGTTGATATTACAAAGTTAAAAATATGTAGACCAGATAATGTTGATTTAGGTTGAAAAGAAAGAGTGCTGTCGAGGATGACACCCAGACTCTTAACCTGTGGAGAGGGGGAAACGGAGCAATTATCAATATCAATAGAGATACTGTTAGTTTTAGATAATGTTGATTTGGTACCAATAAGAAGAACTTCTGTTTTATCACTGTTTAATTTAAGGAAATTTGACGAAAACCAGGTTTTTATTTCAGTCAGGCAGTCAGTAAGGGAGGAAGGTGGGAGGTTGGAAGTGGGTTTATTGGTAAGGTAGAGCTGGGTGTCATCCGCATAACGGTAATATCTTTCGCAAATTCAACATCAGTTTCTACTAAGAGGAAAGAGATAAATAGTGAAGAGGGGCCCCAGGTCCGATCCCTGGGGCACACCAGAAGTAACAGGTGAAGTGTGGGATGAGAAAAATTTAAGTTCAACTGAGAATCCGTTGCCATGAGGAGGTCATTGGTCATTTTTATGAGGGCAGATTCTGTGCTATGAGAAGGCAAAAACAATAAGCAAGCAGAAACGAGAGGCATAGTTAGTCGCCACATTAAAATAGGACATTCAACAGGCTTATTAAAGCTGCTGTGGTATTAGAAAGATGTTTTGAATCATTCAAGCTGAGCCGATACTCAAATAAAGGCAATGTTTTTAGTTCCTTGGCCCAGGTGACATAAATGCTGACAGTGTAACCAAGCAGGTCAAAGGACTTCTGCAATCTCTCTTCAATGTCTGGGTAGTAAAGCCAGAAATTGCGGTCAAGACTTGCATAATGTATTACTCTGGTCAACAAATAGACTCTGAGTCTGACATAGGTTTACTAAATGTGTAGAGCTCATTTAGGCCTCATATTTAGCCAACTGGCCTTTGTTTTGTAATGTCTGCGAGTTCTAATTTAAAATTAACAACAACTAACAACAGTGTTAATATTTTTGGCATATAAAGGATATGCCAGGCTGATGCATTATTTTCACTGTGCTTTTTGGACTGGAAATAAAGGATATGGTCTTTGCCATGTTTTGTTTTCTTCATTTTAGCCTTAATGTTCTAGATAAGCATCTTCTATATGCCCTTGTGACTTTTGCTTATGCTGTAGTTATCGCTGTGTAAAACATTAGACTTCCTTGTCTTCCGTTCTGAGAAAAATAATTCAACAGCTCCTCCTTGTGGCAAGGATGCCGTCCTATTCAATTTGACATCTTTGTCTTCAAGCAACTTATGCAGCACTAGCTTTTTAGTGATGGTTGCTTTTCACGTCAATGCATCTAAGGACATTACTGTTTTGCTGTTTATTCTGAGTTTATCATCTACTTATAAATGGGAGGCTGCAAAAATACAGTGCAAAGTATTTTAATTGTGTGCTCAGTTTAGTATCATGGCTGGGTTTATGACACTCATATATATTATGACATTTTTATTTCTCCATTCTTTCCTATGATGTTTTTAGGTCATGTGGGTGCCCCACTGCCCTGCAATCTCATTAAACTTGTGGACGTGCCGGAGAAGAACTACTTTGCCTCGAAAGGAGAGGGAGAGGTAGATGAGTTGATAAAATTCCATGCCATTATCTTGCAATGCAACAAATACATATTTTATACATGCACTATATATTATATTATATATGCTACATGTTATATAATGTATAATACTTATAATAAACTTTATATATACGTATATTATAACGTGTAATGTATGAGCATGAAAAAAAAAAATTTGCTTGATTTGTAGGTGTGTGTGAAAGGCCCGAATGTCTTCAAGGGCTACCTGAAAGACCCAATCAAGACTGCAGAGACACTGGACTCTGATGGGTGGCTTCACACCGGAGACATTGGCAAATGGTTACCAGTATGTTTGCCTTAGTACTTAAACGTTTCAAATGTGTCATTCAAGGAGACTAATATAACAAATTATAATTAATATAATAAATATATCTATACCACTAATGTAACTAATACAAATAAAAAGGAAGCTAAATAGCACCAGTTAGCGTAGTTCATACTGGCTCAGTGTGGTTTGATGCGCAAATGTCCAGTGCAAAGCTAAAGCTAACTTTGTAATGTCATTTTCCATTTAACCACTATTGTTTTCTCATCTTAGAATGGCACTCTAAGGATCATCGACAGGAAGAAGCACATCTTTAAGCTGGCCCAGGGGGAGTACATTTCCCCTGAGAAGATTGAGAACATCTACATTCGCAGTGAGCCTGTGTCTCAGCTGTACGTTCACGGAGACAGCCTGCAGGTCGGTGTAATTTTTCTTAGGAGACCTGTATAGGCTGCACCTACATTCTGACTTATAATTAATCTTCTGTTTTTGTTCCTTACAGTCTTGTCTGGTTGGGATTGTGATCCCAGATCCTGAGGTTCTGCCCTCATGGGCCCAGAAAAAGGGTTTAGAAGGATGCTACGAAGATCTGTGTAAAAATGCAGTAAGTATGAAGCTATAAATAAAGACATAAATAAAAGTACCCTGTGTTTACACTGGCAGCAACAAGACAAACAGCTAGAGGTCATTTAGTTTGGTGGGATCTGGTTGTTTCTTATAACAGGAGACACGGCCCTGTTCTTTACCAGTTATCGTTGCAAATGTATCTGGACGTACATGAAAACAGTGATACTTAGAGAAAAGATGAGAGAGCGATAAGTCACTTCTGGTGTGAACGCAGGGTTAGGGGTACGAGTCACCTCTTTGTCATTGTAATACATTCGGAAAATATCAGATGCATTGATTCTTAAAATTTTTCAAACTCTCTTATTTATAAAGGAAATAAAGAAAGCCATCCTGGATGATTTGGTGCGTTTGGGCAAAGCCAGTGGCCTCCACTCCTTTGAGCAAGTAAGTGTATAGTTTTGTCTTTGTGATTGAGATTTTTGGTGCATGTCCAGTTAAGATAGGATAACCCTTTATTAGTCTCACAGGTAGGAGGAGCAAAGTGGGCCAAACAAGATAAGAAAAAAGAAGCAGCAGAACCTATAAATCTATGCAACACAGAATAAAATAAAAATCTGTATGCTATACAGAAAATTAAATAGATATATAAGTTTGTGTGTGTGTCTGTGTGTGCACAGTGAGTATAGGGTTGATATATTCACATGCCTAGCAGCAGCAGAAATTGAATGATACACAGAAGAACCTGGAAGAAGCACAAGGAAGAATGGCTTTAATGTGCACAGACACACAGAGGCACAAGAACAACATAAAAGTCTAAAGTCTAAATAATTCCAAACAAAGTGGTCAAACGTAGAGAAAAGGGCCCTTTCGTTGTATTTCATATCTTCCTCTAATGTTCACTTGATGTTTTTGTGACTTTATACAAAACTGTACCAAAAAACAATTACATAATCTTTTTTTGAAAAAGCAGGATAATTTGATATGGGTCCTTTGAAAAAAAATGTTTTTAAATAAATAAAATGGACTAAATTTGTAGTGTTTAGTCCACTGTTAAAGAAAAAAAACTGTTACGGGATTTTTATAGTTATACTCTTTTTCTTTTTGTCAGGTAGTTTTTTTATGTAGATAGTGATGACCATATGATATTTAAGGCTGATTCACTGTTCAGGGCACTCTTCACTTTAGATTTTATATTGTACTGTTGGTATAGTATTCTACTGTTTCCTTAATTTTTGCTGCTCTAAAGTACTATCCACTTTCTGCCATGATAAAGCAAATTTTCCACTTGTAGGACTAATAGAGGATCTTATCTTATCTGTAAATTCTTCTCATCCACAGGTAAAAGACATCTACATACATAATGAGATGTTCTCCATAGAGAATGGATTGCTGACCCCCACATTAAAAGCCAAGAGGCCAGAGCTGAAGGAATATTTCAAGGTGGAAATCGAACAGCTATACAACAACATCTCCATGTAAATGTTTCCCATCAGCGAACAAAGGCTGAGGACTCTTTTTTTTGTTTGTTTGTTTGTTTTGTTTTGTTTTTTCTAGCGACATTGATGATCGTTAACCATTTGTCCTTAAACTCCCTCATACGAACCCCTAGCTGACACTCGAAAAAGCATGCAGAACAAGCCATGCACGATGAAATGGAGCATGATACAGGCTGCTTGAACTAGAAGAGCAGCCATCCATTGTCCATGGTTGTCAACGGTTGGTGTGCCTTTGGGAAAAAGTGGCGTAGCTACAACCAAATTTGTCCCCACCAAAGCAGCTCCCACTAGTGTGGGTTCTTCCTTCATGTCTTTCTTTACCAACCGACCAAGCTGTTCAGTTCTCCTTGGACCATGTCCATTCACCTTCTTTTTGCTCTCTCTTTTTTTTTTGTTAATGGGTCCAACTGTCAGGAAAAACAAAAAAAAGGTCAATGCATGCTATGTACCCAGTGCTCATCGGGCCAGATCTTGCTTGAGATTTCTTTTTATTTTTCAGGTCATCAAAAAAACAAACAAACGCACACATACACATTTCCGCACACAACCTACACATTCGTCACATGATAGAATGCTATAACGCTAGCTAGTTACGTCCCACTGAATGTGCTCGCTTGAGACAGGTGAGCATGCCATGAACTTAGAACTTTTGAACTTGTCAAATGTATTGGCTTTTTGGTTCTTTTCCATTCCAAAGTTTCAAAAATATAGTGTAAATATTGATGAAAACTAGTTGTAAGCATATTTAAGCAATGGTTTGAATGGATTTTTGCGTGTAGTGAAAATAAAAAACAAGAACAACCGTAACTGTAATTAACTGTTGAATGAATCAGTATCATATCTTTGTATTTAATAAGGGGGTGTGGATGGGGACAAAAATAAAAGAGAATCTGCTAAGACTTTAAGTGACTCACTTGCTTCCTTTAAAAATAAATAAATTCTGCATAAAGTGGACAATTGGACCAACTTTGAGCTGGTCATTTCTGTTACCTTGAGGGTACCTACAGCAGGAGCTCTTTTTACTCAAACACACACACACCACACACATATTAGATGAAATAAACATTTGAAATACATCAGTCTGTGTGTAATGAATGAATCTAATATACAAGTTTCACCTTTTGAATGGA
>JBBJLR010000024.1:2529606-2575379 GCA_037577145.1 Brachypetersius gabonensis
AGTCAACGAACACGAAGAGACATTTTAGCGTAGTTTTTATTTTGTAAACCACATTTAGTCTCGTTCTTATTCGTCAAGAATATTACAGGATATATTTCGTTTCGTTATCGTCACATGACCAGCATTTACGTTGCGTCTCATTTTAGTCACGTGATGAATGTTTGTTGACGACGCTATTTAATCATAATTTTTGTTGACGAAAGCAACACTAGTGTCAATAAGGCTTTATGTATGTGATTTGTGTTCTGGTTGACTGCCCTATATAATGCCTCCTTCCAATATCAATGTGAATGGTCCGCAACTTGTCGTTCTTGTTTAAAACTAAGGGAGCAATTTGGTGGCATAAGCAGATGTGGACTTTTTCTAATCTGCAGCAGCCGCACTTCCAAGTGGTAACACCACTTCCCATCATGTTCTGCTCAGTGCTATTTAAAGTTGTCCTTAGACTTCTTAGAACTGTAGGATCATGGTAAAGAAGTTATTGAGTGTAACTTGTTACTTCCTTTTTTTTTTTTTTATTTCCCTGGTTTACATTAGTTTTTTGCTATATGTAATTTTTCCTGCTGAGAATGTTCACTTATTAAATGTTTATAAGAACTGGTACTCAATTTTCATGAGTTAGCTATGGCTCAGTGCTAGTTCCTCCGAATAACCCTAAGACTGGTCTAAAATGTTAAAAATCCCATTCACATTAGTTTAGTCTAGGCCTAATTCGTATTCAATATCCAACAATGCACAATTCAGATTTTGCTCAACGGACAACATGTCAGCTGTTGATGCCAAGCGTTAATCTATTCGGGTGTTTGTTGTACAAACCAGCAGTCATAATATTTAGGGCCCGTGTAAGACTTGGCCTTATCTGATGTTTATAGTAACAGCTGTTTTGATTAAAACGTTTTATTGTTTCAGTCAGAGTTGTGTTGATAAGACTTACTTGAAATTTTAACATGCCCCTCTAAAATGTGCTGGAAACAATTTAAATGGGACAGAAGGGAAGCTACTTAGTGCTTGTAACGGGGAGCAAGTGCACCCAAGTTAAATGGCCCATTTGAGGCATAACTGATTAATCCTTACTCTTAAAATAAGCTTGATGTCGTGTAAATGCTGCATAAATTTCATGATGTGTCTTGAACCAATACACACTACTATCCATATATATTTGAAGACACTACTGTCTTCAAGACTAAAATGAATATCAGACTGTTCTGCTTGGCTGCCCTTGATTGTACTTTATTCAGAAATTATTGCAGAATTATCAATAAGCCAAACTGTAGTACATCAAGTAGTTGGACACAGTTCATTAAAACTGTTGGACTATTATTGCCATTTACATGACCATGAAGCCAGATGGGAATAATAGCCCAACAGTTTTAATGAACTGTTTTTGTGCCCAACTATTTGAAGTACTGCAGTTTGGCTTATTGATTATTCAAGGTATAATTGGGTGTTTCTGCAATGCTTTCTGAATTATGGTCATGTACATCTAAGAAAAAGTTAAGACGTAAGGTGTGGAGCCATTTATTCTATGTCAAAATGGGTAAAAAATAAACCAGACAGTGACGAGACAGTCTTGTACCATACTGTCGTAATTCAGATTCTGATACGTTTAGATTTCTGCAGACACTACACAGGATGACACCAGGAGGAGTCATGGAGTGAAACGATTATTTGGATTCATGTGATTCATAACAGGTTGGTTCGCTCTGAGGCTTTTAACTAGACCAGTTCTGGAATATCTCGATGTGACATCCTCCGCCTCTGGTGCATCATGTGAGTTAGGAATGCGTCGGTCATCACCTGAAACATGATTTACTGTAGGTTAGCAGGGTTTTTTCTTTGCAGGAAGAGCAGTATTTCCAGCCGAAACCTCCATAGTTGACCTTAAAGTGGTGTTCCTCATTGACGAGTGAAAAATTGAATGATGGCTTTCCAGATAGTAGGAAAAGGTGTGTCATGGATGCAAAGTTTTTAGAATTGGGGAAATTTACAACACAGTGCCAAATTGTAGAGTAACTCCCAGAGATAGAGATGATCGTTTGATATGACGAGTATTAATCAAGAAATTTTTTACTTTGCCTCATAGTTCAGGAAACTTCTTGCTGATTGACGGTTACTCTTTCTTTTCAGAGAGAGATACCATCAAGTATACCTACCTTTTCATTTAAATAAATAAATACATAAAAAAAATCTCCTTGCAGTAACTGCAGTGTAGGCCGGGCGTGTTCTGTGCCACAGTTTTTTTGTGTAGTTTTCCCTCTTGGTTACCTGAGTTGGATGCAGTGTTTTAAAAAGACAGAGATTTTGCAGAGTTGTGTCCTGGTGGGAACCAAGTTTAAACGTTTTTATTTGTGTGAGCATAAACTGGGTGTATATGTATGAATGTGTATTGAAGCATTAGTCATTATTGTGATACTGGCCTTGGCAATACTGGTTTATAGAAATATTTTATTTTTTTATTATATTACGGATCATTTTGCTATGTCACAATATAACCATTAAGGTTTCATCCATATTATATAGTTGGTGTGTTTGCGTGTGTGTCTGTGTGTGTTTGCACTTTGATGGGTGGGAGAGGGGCTAGTAGGCATCTACTTACAGCCCTCTCAGAAAGCATGATTGCTCTGTGCAACCTAGCAGGGTTTCGTTTTCATCCAGAAGTATTCCACAGTTGTAGCCAGGCCATGGACTGGAAAAATACCCGCTGCAGGCACTCGAGATGATCCCAGCTAACGGGCAGCAGTTGCATCACAGATTTTTTCTTTATGCGACTCACGCTTTCTCATCATGAGTCCTTTGCCTGCTACCCCACCACTGCAGCTTCTAGTTGTGCATGGAACACTACCACCCCCTCAGTTAACTTACAGGGTCCTGGCATCATAGAAGGTGGAGATTTTAGAGGGGAGGGGTGTTTCTTGCTTTCCAAGGGTCAGAGTTTTTGTTTTGGGGGGGTGGCTCTAAACTGGGTGGCCCAAGCGCTCACTTTCGTTGCCCCAGTCGGTGAGAAAATCCACCAAGTGCATCCACTTACCAGCCCTCGCAGATATGCCTTTGTCCAGGCTGTGTCAAGCCTGACCCGGGCGTCACCTGACTGTCTCATGTTGTTTTGTGAATTTAGTTCAGTGCTATTCTTAGCATCGCTCGCTCCAGCAAGAGAGAGGGCGAGCACAGGGCCAAGGAAGAGTGCGGAGAGATACTGGCAGATCCGCAGTCATGCCCAGGTACCCAGCCACTGCTTCGCTGTTTGTATCTGCAGCATGCTTGAGCTTCGAATCTCTAACTTGGGCTGGTGCTTTATCAGGACGTCTTTGCCTAAGTAGGCTAAATAGAATGGATTAAGGATTGGATTGGCTTTACTGTTAATCTTGGAGCAGCTGGATAAATCAGTTTTAATCATCTACAAATTATTGCTGTGAATCCAGTGGTGAGAATGCGTTGAAACCATGTGGAACCACTTCTTGCTTTCGTCTTTACTCTTTTGGTTGTGGTCTGTTTGTCACTTAATTTGTATATTTAGTGTTTACTTTTGAGTCGTTTAATGCTAAGGGTCAAAATCTTTCGTAGCTTGACGCCATCAGTTCTGGAAGAGGAATTTCATTGAATTCAGACAGACAGGTGTGGCGTTTCAGAAGTAAAACCTGCCCAGTGGCAGGTTTGCCCAGTGTTGAGCTTGAAAATCTTTGGCCTTTGTGAGTTGATATGGTGACAGGGTATGTTTAGTGTATTGTGAAACGTTGTACTTCAGTGCCACTGATTATTTAAACTAATGTTGGCTTTTGTACCACTGTGAAGTGACTGGTCTGTGTTTACTTAACTGCCTGCTACCTGATAGTGTTGGGTTATTCTTGGCTTGGGAATAAGGAATTCCCTAAAGGTTTTTTTTCTTGGTGCTGGGGCCAAAATCAAAATTGATGGACCCGTCTTTTTCCGGCTCCAAAACACAGTTCTTTGGGAAATTTTTCTACAAGAAAACCCAACAGTGCCCATACAGATCCCATTTGCTTAAGCATTTTACTTAAAATGAATTGTTCGACACTGACGTTTAACAGAGTACATGATGTGAACATCTCAATTAGACAGTGAGTCGAAGTCCTGAGAAGCTGAATGAGTGAAGGCATGTGGAATGTGGTGTTGCCCATGGCAGTAAACAGCCATGTCCACTATGACGCCCGAACAGAGCGCCCTCTGGCCCTTCTCTCGCCCGTTCTGACGCAGGGGCCAGAAATAACGCTTGCCTGTGATTTGGATGTTCCATACCTCCCGCATTTCTGACTATTCTCGAACAATAAACTGTGTGAGACCACCTCTTTTTCACTTCACTTCCAGCTGCTTGTGTGTATTTGGGGTGCACATTTTAACCACTTGACCATTGATATTGGTCGTTCTTTTGTTTTTTTTAAATTTTTTTGTTCGTTTTATTTTTTGATATTTGTTGTTTAGAATGTCAGTGAATGTTCTCTTACTAGTCAGGTCCTAATTTGGATATATATGTTCAATTAAATGAATGGAATTTGAATATTACAGTATCACAAAAACATGGTAGAGATGTTTGTTTAGCTGATATAAAAGACAGTTTAACACTATTGGTTTACCTACAGAATGATGACTCCACAACTAATACAGCTGAATTAAAAAAAAAAAACCTATTTTGATGGATGTGCTGCTTGTGTTCCCCATCATCAGCATCGTCGAATGAGATGCTGAGTCTGTATTATGATTTCTAAAGTAACCAAAGAAGGAACCTTGTTCAATGTCACAAGGACCAAATATGACAAACCATTGTTTGAATTATTGGTTAAATAAAGAGCAATAAAACCATGTTTAATCAAGTGATTATCAACAAGATCTGTTATAAGATCTGGTCGTGATTCCAGATCTGATCTCCTTCAGGTTATCAGCTGAACCAAGAGCCCCCTCAGTAATAGTAGTTCTTTTTTATTACCTAAACATAATAAACCAGTAAATTGCTCTCAAACTGGTACTGAAGCCCCCAGATAATCTAAAGGTCAATGGTTTTTGCTCCAACTTACAGAGCACTAAGTAAAAACTTAGTTTGATCTCGGCGATTAGTGGCTGTGAGTCCAGTGAGCAAAGATCTTAGTTAACAATAGAATTAATAGTGTTCTACTCTAAGCATGTTGAGCTGTACACTGGGAGTGGCAATTTGAACAGATATATTGGCTTAGATGAAGCATGTTCTATCCCTTTTCTACCAGCTTGGCACTGCATGACTTGAGTGACTAAAGTTATGCAAAAATGAAAAAATAATGTGCTATTGTACAGTGTGCCTCATTGTTCGTGTGGTCTAGTGCTGACAGATATTTGTACTGTGACCTTTCAAGTCAGGTCTTCTTCAGGTGCATTGCAGAATCTCTAGTAGTAAAACAAATCTTCCTCCATTGTACTTAAGGTGTATTTAAACAATTGCGGCTCTTCCTGCTAGATTCCCCATCAGACAGAGTAGACCTTGCCCTCTTCACCCTGCTCTCTGTCCATTGCATTTTCATGTACGAGCCCCACTCCTCACATTTGTCACAGTCATAACCGGAATGACGGTGACTGGCACTGCTGTTTGCATGATGGGTCCCAACAAAGCCAGCTGACATCTTTGGAAAGCCTATTAGTCAGCTGTCAGTGTCTATCTCTTATTGTTGAGAGTTACTTCCGCTGCATTGTGGTTCTGTGTTCGTGGTTCTCCTAGTTTTCGCTCATTCTCTGCTGTCACTGATGGAGTACAGGAGTTGCTGTTGAGTAATGCTCGTTGGTTTGATCATTTATAATTGTTCGGATTGGCTCCTTCTCTTTCCTATTGATTTGTCCATCTGCCAGACGAGTGTAGTGTGGAGTAGCGTGGCCTGCTTTCCATGTACTGATGTAACTTGTATGATAGACAGGCTGTATCCATTAGGCTTGCGAGGGGTGCAGTTTTCTTAAGGGGGTTTGCTTATGCTTATTTTAGGGTATTTTAATGATGTTTCCCTTGTTTGATTTGATTAGGTAAGTCAGTTGCTCCTTTATTTTGGCAGTGACCTCTCTTGAATCTTTGCACATCCTGTCCTCTAAATGGAATCAAGCCTTTAAGACTGTAGGTGCGAAGGCTGAGGAGACTGATGCGGCCTACCCGTGCGGGCAGTAAATGGTTGACTCGGTTGTTGCAGGAGTGGGACTGGACCGCAGAGTTGTGTGGGAGTGAACCTGCTCTCTTCTGGAGCTCCACGTCTCATGTTTGTGTGTTTGCCCTACAGCTGGCCCTCCCCGGAGTTGGAGCCCGGCCAGATTCGCCTCATCGTCTACCAGGACTGTGAGAGACGGGGCCGAAATGTCCTGTTCGACTCCAACACCAAGAAGAGGAGTGCAGAAGAGGCCTCTGTCACGGTGAGTTGTCCAAACCCCATTGCATGTGAAGTAAAATTGTTTGCCATTGTAAACCGCATGCAATGTGCATTTGGGCTGCCTGGTTAGGGAGTCGATCTTGTGGAAGGCCATGAGTTTGAATTCCACTGCTTTACTTGGGCGAATGAGTTACATGTGTGTGTTCATGTGCTTGTATGTATGTATGTATGTATGTATGTGTGTATATATTATATACACAATCAATAATGACAGCCCTACTCAAATCCATCATTTGTCTATCTGTGTCCCTCAGAAGCAGTTAAGTAGCGTCAATGAGTTTAGCCTGGCTGCATCACACAGAGGTCCTGACCGGATTGAACCGGAGGCCTTATCTTCAATAATAATAGCATCAGCTGACACTGAATGTGTAAGCATTCTTTAGCGTTCACATGATGGCCGGCGTGCTCTCCCTTTCTCACGTCTCCAGCTCATTTGTCATCAGCTGTCATGAGGCTGCTGCGGGCTGATGGAACACTCTCTCTCCCTCTCACTCACACACACACACACACACACACACACACACACACACACACACACACACACACACGGCTACTTGCGTGCATGCGCACACGCGACAAAAAGCAAAACAAAACAAAGTTATCAGGTAGTTCCATTTGTAAGGCCAGGCAAGTTTATTTCCTGCTGTGTCCTTTTTTCATTTCCAAGAAAAGATGATAAAGTCGCTTCGGGCTGCGTGTGCTGAGCTCAAAAGTTAAGGACCAGATATTCGGCAGCAGTGTTGCAAAACTGTGCAGCAATAATGCAGGCACTAGTAGTATGTGATGTTGCATGAGTTGCATTTGATGAGTGCTTTTATTTTGGAGCTGTTAGGTTTTTATTATGTTGTGCAGTCCATATGTAAAGATATTTGCATTTCCGTGGAGGACAAATACTGTTCTGCTGACTCCATTCTGAATTGCCTTTTTTAATGCGTGTGTTTGGGTGAGGCCGCGAGGGATCTGTGGCTTTGAGCCTTGCTGCGGCTGCAATCACATGATGCTTTTTGGCAGAGGATCCTCCAGAGAGAGAGAGCAGCTGCGAGCATTGGAGGGGGGTGGGGGAGAGCGAGAGAGTGTAAGAGGGAGAGGAGGGAGGGAGGGAGCGGTCGAGAGTGTGTAAGCAAACGGCTCCAGCTCACGAGTTGTTGAGGAAGTCATATGACCTGCGCTCACATGCTCTGCCTCTGTGGTGTGCTTGGTCAGAACACGAGGAGACGCTTGTTTGATGTGAGCCATTAGCAAAGCAGAGTGAAGCACGCATTCCACATTGCCTCGGCTCGGCGCAGACCTGATTCTGCTCTGCCTTTACTTATTAACTCTTGCTTTCCATCGATCTGTTTTATTTTAGTCCTTTTACATAACGCCACACACAGGCGACCTTTTAAACCGTATGCCTAGAAATTAGGCCAGGCAAAAAATCTTTCCTTTTTTTTTTCACCCCTGTTCCTGTTCACATGTTTTGTTACTGATAAAATGAAACAAAGCTAACCAACCTTTTTTTTGTAAAGCGTTTATTTTAAATATTACGGTGTGAAATTAGTTAATACAAATAAACACAGAGGTTTCACTTCTCTAATAATAATGATATTTGAGATTGTTAAAACAATGAAGGCTTTACCTTTCTTCTTAGTGCCACCTACTAGATTTGCTTAGATTGAAATTCTATTTGCTGATTTTTTATCTTTTAAAGAAGCATTCATTAAGTATTAAATTGGTAAAAACCAGTATTGGATGGGGACCTTTTTATGCTTGTTGGAATGCCAGTTACATTTGTTTCTTGCATCTGGATTTTTAGTTACAAGCAACCAAATCCACTCTGTATTGTCAGGCTGTAGTGTTTACTTGCCTATTTACATTGGTTTCATAGTAACACATGCTTTAGTATGCTAACTAGGGAGGGGCAGAACTTGCCTTCTTGGTTCTTGATGCTCGTGACTGAATGTATGTAGAATAAATGGTGACCGGAGCATTTGGCTGAAACTCTTATCCAGAGCGACTTGCAGTCGTTAGTAACAGATACAGTCCTCTTAGATACACTGAGGGTTAAGAGTGTTGCTCAAGGACAGAATGGTAGAGGGTGAGAGGGTTTGAACCTGCAACTTTGTGTCCATCGAGTTCACAGGCAAATGTTTTACCCCCCTGAACCCGAACCTAAGCTTTAGATCCACTTTTGAGCTGTAATATGTGATGGAGGACCCACTTCATCATACATTGAGGTCATTCTGATGTCTGAGTTTGTGTGAAAAAGGCCTTCAGTTATTCAGATTTGTTGTGTTAAGCTTTTTCCATATGGAACCATCGAAATCCGTGTGCTAATGTCAGTTTTTTTGCTCTGTTTGTTTTGTGCAGAAGACATGCAACGAGTCGCAGGCCAAAATGTTCGGGAAGTGCTGTCAGTTGAGGCCGACGGGCGGCAGCTCCAGCTCCCTGGACAGCAGCTCTTCCTGCGCCTCAGAGCCAAGAGAACATAACCGTTTCCAGGTCAGCAGAATGCCTCCTCTGACCACGCTGCGTACTGTACAGGGATGGGACAATTACAGTTTTTAGTTACATGCTGCAGCATGAAATTGAGGGATAATCATACCAAATTTGACAGTTTCCATTAGTGTGCAGATTACTGTCTTTTAGGTTTCAGTAAACAACCTATGAAGCACAAACCATGACATTTATGTGGCCAGAATCTGAACAAACAATAGTGATGATGTTTTTTTGTGTTTAAATGCAAGTTTAAATCTGTCAATGTCATAGCAGTAAGTTTAGTGTGCATTAGTGTTTTTTTTTATGGTTTGTGGTTTTATTCACCAAAACTAGTTTTATTTCATCTTTTAGTGACTGTCATTCAGCCCCTCCTTAAAACCTACTCAGCTGTTTATTCTCATACCACCCGCTTCAACTGGCAGTCTTGTATTGTGCCTAAACTGTAAAGCATTCCAGGCTGAAACAGTCTTTAGAGCTTTATCACGAATGTGCAGGTCAGAACTGCTGAAGGCTGAAAAGGCAGATGGTTGGTGTTCCTGGCATCACAAACAGTGAATCCAGCATCTGACTGGGGAGAGAACTTTAAAACAGGATTCATACCTTGCATTAAACTTTCATTTAATAAAAAGGTCTGTTTTTAATGTTTCAGAGCTGTGAAGTTTTGACGAGACCCCTGATGAGCATTTTGCATTTTGCTGACTAGTCACCTTTCCTTTTTCTTTTGTGTTACTGATAGGGTGCATCACGCTGTTCCTCAGATGCCAACATAATGGGGGAGATGATGTTCGGGTCTGTTGCCATGAGCTACAAAGGCTCCACCCTGAAAATTCATCAGATCCGGTGAGCCCAGTGGAGAGAAGGGGAGAGCATGGGCGTTTCAATGGAGGAATGAATATACTGTCACATTTACTATCTACCTACTATCATTTCACAGACAGGACTTGCATGCTGCCAGCGAGTCATGAACAGCCAGTGACAATTGTTTCTCTCTCTCTCTCTCTCTCTCTCTCTCTCTCTCTCTCTCTCTTATGTGACGGCAGGTCTCCACCACAGCTAATGCTGAGCAAAGTGTTTACCGCGCGGACTGGCAGCAGCGTCTATGGCAGCCTCAACACGTAAGTGATGCTCCCAAGGATGGGCAATGTGGCAGAAATATAGGGTCATTGTCACTTTAAAAAGACATTATGCAACATTGTATCCAGTTACATCCAACTAAGCCAAAACCTACACCATCTGGTAGCCCTTGGTAAATCTCCATTATGAGACATTCACTTGTTTAGCACTCAGAACTCCCTGTACTCAGAACTGTAATGTAATTGATCATAATGAAATAGTATTTAGCCCCAAAAGTTATGTTCACTTGCACAGGTACATGCTCCCTTGCACATGTGCAATTTGGCACGTCTGATGTGTCTTTGCTGTTTCTGGCAGGCTACAAGATAGCTTGGAGTTCATCAGTCAAGAGTCCAACACGCTCAGGCCAGACCAGAGCACTGTTGTCAACGGCTTCCTGGGGAACATAGGTAATCCTTACCACATACTGGGCTAGAAAGGTCTTGTGACTGTTTCACAGTAAACAGTCAAACCTTGGTGTGAAGTAAAGGTCCATATCCTTCCCCATATCAGCTAATGTGTCCTCTCTCTCTCTCTCTCTCTCTCTCTCTCTCTCTCTCTCTCTCTCTCTCTCTCTCTCTCTTTCTCTCTCTCTCTCTCTCTCTCTCTCTCTCTCTCTCTCTCTCTCTCTCTCTGTCTCTCTCTCTCTCTCTGTCTCATATATAAACACATGCGCGCACACACACACGCACACACTATTGCACCATATGAACAATGTGACCAGAGACACACAGTCTTTCATGTCTGTCTTGTGTTCATCAGAATTGGACTATATTTTATATATACAACATTGTTTGGTTTTTCCCTGTCTGTGCTAATCTGTGCTCTAGACTGATATATGTTCTGATTAAACATGCCTTGTTACTCCTTGGAAGCTTGAACGGGTGGGCTAAACTGTAGCGCGAATGGGTGGGTATTTGTAAGTGTTTCGGTTTTCCCTTGTTGATTTGGTAGTGAACAGAATGTTCTGAAAATCACAGCATTTATGTACTTGCTAAGATATGTGCGACATGTGCTCACGACAGGTGGAACCTTGAGGAGAACTTGTGACTTATTTTCTCACTGTAATGAGTAATTCTTTCCCGATGCTCCACGTCATGTAAGAAATGAAAGGAGTCAGCATTCAGGCGAAACGGATCACGTGTTCTGAAAATGCAGCTTTACGCAGTTTCAGTTTGTGAATGAATAGCGGCTTGCATCTTGTCTGTGTAAATGTCAGCGTCAGGCTTTAAGTGTTTAACTACAATGAGATCTGAATAGATCAATAAAGACACATTTGAACTGTTATAATACAGTATTGCTTCAGTCACTACCTGTCAGTCCCCATGATCTATTGTGCCAGTATCTTTTCTTCTTTAAATGTTTGTGCCTCTGTTTTGATTAGTTTGACTCTCTTAAAGTGTTCTGTTTGTGTATATACATTTGTCAGTATCCTTTTATTACTGTGCACTTTTTTTACTAAATGAAATTGATGTACTTAAGATGTGCAGATTGCCATTTGGAACAGTAGCCAGTTGGCATTTGCAGCACATTTTAAGTAGTATTTACATGCCATGCCCACAGAACGTACAGCATGGTGAAAAAGAGTAATAATTGAAGCTGAGTAGAAAAAAAAATTGTATGTTCTGTGTGGGATAGCACTACTGCAATGACCACTAATGTGCTCTTGTGTTGTTCTGACTACTTCAGATGTTTTCTTGTCTCCCTCTTTTTTGCTTGACTAACCTGGTTCTCTGTGTGTCTTTATGTCTCTCTCCCTCTCTCCCTCTCTCCCTCTCTCCCTCTCTCCCTCTCTCTCTCTCTCTCTCCCTCTCTCGTTCTCCTTTGCCCCGCCCCTTCCTCTTTTATATGGACGTTGTGCTGCTGCAGGTTTCTCTCAACTCTGCAGCCCTCGCCGGGCCTTCTCTGAACAGGGCCCGCTCCGTCTCATCAAGAGTGCCTCTTTCTTTTCAGGTTGGCGCTGTGTGTGTGGGTGTGCTTTAAGGGTGGACGATATCACAAAAAGTATCGATGTTTTTACGCTACACAGCATGCCTTAATGTTTATTGCCTCTGAGCTTTGCGATCAAGTCTAAATGCCTGTCTCAAGAAGCAAGGTCAACTTGTTTCGGCCTCACAGGAGGGCTTACTCAATAACGATAATCTTCTCAGGTTTAAGTAGTCAATACTTTTTGTTATGTCATCATTTAATTATTTTATTGTGGCCCAAGATCTGCTTTTGATTCAAAATCCAAAACTTGAGCTGGCCAGGTCATGGAGCTTAAAAAGCTTGTGAAAAAGTGATCCTTGATTATGAGACAAAAAATCAGGTTAAGATTGAGCTTGCCTTGAATGTATTTTGCTAAGCAAGAAATACTGTTTTGTGAGACAGGCCCCAGCAGTCCTATGTTTAAAAACAAACAAACAATTCAAAATTTACAGAAATAAACAGTCACTGCAGTTACTATACATTGGTTTTTGTTTAAGGGTTGACATGTTTTCTATTTTTTATTTTTTAAAACATGAAATATAAATTTGCATAATATTGTTATATTGCCCACCCCTAGCATTGATTGAGTGTGTGTAGCAAGCATGTGGGTGCTCTTTTGTGACTTATGCGATGTTTTGGACAGCAACGTCGTTTGGCCCTAGTCACAAACTTTCAAACCATTACCTCCTTCAAACAAGTAGTCCTTTCCATTTTAGTTGCTTTGCTTGTTTTATTACTTGTGTGAAATAGCACTGTCATCTCAAGCATGGCTTCCTTTCTCTCTCTCTCTCTCTCTCTTTCTCTCTCTCTCGCTCTCTTGTACAATCACACTCTCAATGTGTGGCCCTTGTCTGGGCGGTTGATGCCAGGGGCAGGGATATAAATAGTTTAAAAACAGTCCTCCTGCCTGCGTCCTTAAATCTTGGCTAACTGACATGCCATCCTGCCCGACAGTGATGCAGACGGCCTAAGTGTGCATCCCAAATATGAATATGTACAATTGTCATATTCTTAATCCACCATAGATCACTTCATTCAGACACACACAGCCTTACTTACATTTATTGTTGCCTTTATTTTCCAGTTTTTACATTTTGACACTTTTTTTTTTTGTGCATGTCCATCTTCACACTGGCTTTCAGCACCACACACTAAAAACACTCTCCAATGCTGCACATCTTTCACACACCATCATGTTTACTGAGCATTATTGGTGGCACCTTGGTGAAGCACTGTAATGTATCAGTGAGGATGGTTTGACTCTTTACACAGAGATGCAGAGGTGGTGGGTGCTAATGCACTGTGCTGGCATTCTTCAGAGCTCCATTACTGTATTTTAATAACTCTCATGCTGCTCTCTGACTCTTGCAGGGCACAGTAACCCAATGGACATGCCTGGCCGAGGCCTGTATGATGAGAGAGACAGCGGTATTGCTCGATCAGGTATGTGGGTGTGGGTTGTCGTCATATGACTGAAATGAAAACCAAGAAGCCTCTGGGTTTAGTAGTGTCCTGATGTTTTAAAACGATATGCTGACATGCTGTGTGTAAATTGCAATAGGAAGGACATTTTTGGTTTTGGGTAATTTTGCATTATTTATTTTTGACCTGGAATTAGGATCATGTTGGTGTAAATATGACTGAAAATGAACAAACCAATTATCAGCGATACCCCAAACATCTAGACATCTAATGTTTCCTGAATGCATAGATAGATTGTTGCACTATTTACGTTTTGATTGTTCTAGCCAATTGTACTCTGCAGTCTCTGAGCAGGCCAACACGATTTTAGATTTGCACCTCAACAAAGACACAAAGCAGTGTAATGAAACCAAAAACGTCTGTCATGTTTATACTCAGCAAAGGGAAATGCAAATTTTCTGTATACAACTGTGCAATTTTAGCAGGTCGGTATTATACATAAAAGTAATATTGCACAGGTAACGTAGATCTTTAGAAATTCTAAAACAGCACTTTGTAGAAACACATGGTAAAAGCTTGTGCAGTGGAAAGCTAGACTCTAGAATTGAGGGCATGCCTGGAATCTCCCTTTCTGTGAAACACTATGCAGCATCACATGCAAACGATTATACATAGCAGCTCCACATGCTGCCCGTTGATACTAGTGAATGATGGGAACTAATTCAGGACTGTTTTTTGCTGTTGACATTTCATATTTAGATTTTTGAATCTCCAAGCCCGTGAGTCAGTGGTGCAAATCTTGGACACTGTGTCATCTCTATAACTCTTACGATCAATAAAAAATATTTAGAATTTTAGCTTGTCTGAGGTGCGTTCCAGCAAAGGTCTTTAGGCAAGCGTGGCAATCTTCAACTTAATGCAAACGACCATAAACCCCGAGGAGGCCTCATTTCCTGTCAGAGATGAACAAATCTTAATAAAAAGCCTCTATGTGTTTGTGTCAGGGCTGTGGGGAGTTGAGCTCATTCAGGGCGGACGTGAGCTATGAGTGTTTCCACTGTTCTCAATGAGTGAACTTACTGACCCTCCCCCTCCCTCTCCACAGCGTCTCTGAGCAGTCTGCTGATCACACCGTTCCCATCTCCAGGCTCTTCCCTCACCAGCAGTTGTGCCAGTAGCTATCAGCGACGCTGGTTACGTAGCCAGACCACAAGCTTGGAGAATGGAGTGTTTCCCCGATGGTAGGAAAGCCACACACTATATTTACTCCTTCAAAGACGTGTCCATGCGCATGGTTTCCTTCACCATCACTACTTCTCAAGAGACTTCTGTATTCGTTTGTCTATGTCTTTTGTTTTTGTAAAGGGAGCAACCATTTACATGCACATGGAGAGTAAGTCATGTCTGTTTTGTTGCCAGGAAACTAAAACAATAATCAGTTGTGCCATTTACCTTCCTTGTTCAGTAGAGATGGCCCAGTTCCAGGCTTAGTTTCCTGATACTAATACTGGATCTGCCAGCACCAATACTAATGTGTACTGGGCTCATTCTGAAACCTTAGCTTTTGTTTCTTTAGATGAGTCATATCTCTTAAGTACGGTCCTACAGCTCTCTACTGCGACTTTTTTCCAATATTAATTAAAAAAAAACCCCATCTGTGTTAAGCAAACATTTCATGGTTGAACAATTCATTTTGTTAGAGAGTCAATTTCTAGCTTTTCCGCTGGCCTGAGTTTATCAAAATACCATTTTTATTGGTAAATATGTATAAAAATTGCTGCCTAGCCTTTTCACACTCTAAAGTGATGTTTTAAGGTAGCTGCATCAACCTCCAGTTGTTGAACACTGGAGTCAAGAACCCCCGCCACCCCCACCCCCACCCCCCCAAGGGTCAACACTGAATTCTTTGCCTTTCCAGCTATTTGCCCTTAAATGGAACATGCACTAAGGAACGCTGCCATCTCACTTTTGATTTTTAGCACTGTGAAAAGCCTCTGAAACAGACACTCCCAAGCATGTGAGAAAATCCTATGGGAGAGCCATTCGAGGGAGCAGCTGGGAAAATGATAAACATTGAGACCTGACTAGGAACGTGACCTGACTAGGAACAGACAGGCTGTAATTTTGTAATGGACAGAAAGCACTGAGACTTGAGAGTTCTAATTTTGTGCCACTGTGTGTTGCAGGTCAGTAGAGGAAAGCTTTAACATGTCTGATGAAAACGGTGGGCCAAACCTTGGTGTTGCAAGGAAGAAAAAGATAGCAATAGGTGTTATCTTCCTCCTGTCATCCAACGAAGAGGAAAACAGCAAATTCCAGGACTTTTTCTTCTCCCATTTTCCTCTCTTTGAGAGCCACATGAACAAACTCAAAAGTGCCATTGAACAGGTATAACCCACTGACCTGATTATTCTGTAGTTTCATAGAAGCTGTGCATCTAAAACATGAGCCTAAGACGCATCCAATGTTCACACCACCGGCTAAAACTAAATCAAACCACAGACTTAATATATTTATAACCCTAAAGTTGGTTAAAGATTTCTAGTTTAATTAGTTTCATTTGTTTCAGTAGTTTTTGTCACATAAACAGTCATCAGTATAACAAGTACTGAAATATGTCCCTGAAATATCTATGAGGTTGTGCAATATAGTTACAATAAATTAAGGAGGGAATTTAAGGCTAGAATAAAGTGAAAATAATATGTAGGAAAAATATATTTAAATGTAAACAAACATTTATGAAGTGTGCAAATGGCCAGAATAGTCTGTAAAGTGCAAAGTGCTGATTACTAGTGATGTATAAAGGCATGATAATCCCAACAGGTTAGATATGGTATGGTAACAAGTACAGTTTTGTTTTAATAAATGACTTCAAGTGAGGTTGTTGAATAGGATGCTCATGGACAATGAATGTCTGACACACATGACCAGTGTGTTTATAATTTTTTATATATATATATATATTTTTTTTTTTCTCCAGGCAATGAAGATGAGCCGACGGTCGGCTGATGTTAGTCAGAGGGTTTTGGCTCACAGTCGCATAGTGGATGGCCTCAACGAATTCAGGTAAACCCATAGCTCAGGATTTCGTACAAAGACACACGTACGTAGTGACCTGGAGAAAGAGTGTACAGTAAAACCCCACTTTAACACTGATCAGCACTCACTGTTTCAGTCCAGCGCAGATTTTTTTCTGAGAACCGAACTAATAATTGTTTGCTGAAACCCCTGTGCTAATGTGGAATCTGCAGATATGGAGGCCCGGACATCACAGCTTTTCTCTCAGCTCGTGTCCGTGTAGAAAACATAATTTACAAATTTTTTATCAAGTATGATTGTAAATTCAGCTACATTTCCATCTAAAATATACACATTTATTTGACACTGTCCAGAGAACACAAAGAAAGAGTGTCTTGGGATGGTAAAATACCGCTGTGCTCAAAGGCAGGCGGTGTGACAGTAGCCAATCCAAGAATACTGTATATTTCTCCTTGTTGCAGATTGGCTGCTGCCCTTTGACGCAGCTGCGGTCCAGAATTTCCACTGTGGAGCGTCTCGAGTGTTCTTGTGTTTTTCGTTTTTTTTGTTCTTAAAGCCCTGTATTATAATATGAATTTATTACTGTATTTATCTGTTAAAACCAAAGAAAACAGTACATACCAAAGAAAATGCACATGCATGAATTACAGTACAGTCTATACAGGGGTAACGATAAGCGGGGATTTACTGTATTCTGACAAAAGTATAAAAAGTGAATACGTGCTGTGACTTTTAGGTTTCAGCGTGTGCTTGTTGGATTTAGTTGATCTGTTGAAGGGGGGCTGATCACAAGGTGTTTTTGTTGATCGTTTTAATGAACTCTTAATCCACTCATGTGATGTGAGCTGGACATTAATCAGAGGGCACCGTTTCCCTGTAATAGAGCACATTGCCGAGCCAAACTCAAGAATAGAAACGACCCACTATGTAACTCTGCGCTGATCTAGCCATTCTACTAGAGCTGCATACTTAGTGCATAGTCAAGTACGCAGATGAGAGCAGCTTAACCTTTCACCTGGCTGATGAGGAGGGTGTAATAATAACGGTTAGATGAAGTGGCTTTGCAATAAGCCATCTGACCTTTGAGGTTTGGTGAGCAGCATAACCATAGGACCCAGCTTAGCCTCGCCAGGGTGGCCAAATGAGGTGAAATCCTGTTCAATTGAAAATGTACTATCTGCAAGCGTTATTCTTGAACTGAGAGCAAGCTGAATACCTGGACTGTTCCTTCATATCACGTGAATGCTTACCATTGTCAGCTAAAGAATTCCAAACCTAGAGAGAAGCGTTGAGCGTTAGTTCAGGCTGTGGTGCTGGATCTCATTGCTCCCCACCTTACCATCTATTAGGCCTCTCAAATTCGCAGTCATGTGCCTCCCTTGTCGTGCTGCCACTGCCACCTGACCCCACTGCTACTGCAACCCAATCTCCCACAGACAGTGTTGGGCAGGACCGGAATAGTAAATAATATGCCAGAGACCATCAGGAGGAACGAACAAACAAATATTTTTAACCTCTCACCTCTTGCCTGGCTTAGTGTACACCCATGAGCTTCGCGCTTGCAGCCAGGGCTGTGGTGAGGAAAGTGATGTTTCATAGAACAAGCTGGAAAAATGCTGTTGCACCTGGTGGTTAGTAAGTAACCACTGGTTACTTGCCCATACCCATCCAGGTGTTAAGATATACATTAGACACTCAGTTGCAAATAGTTTTAGAGCTTCTGTAGAGTTGAAAGTCTTGCATTTTTTTTTATTTAATAATTTTTGATCACATATGCATGGTGCAGAAAGTATTCAATAAATGTTATCTAACTGCCGTCACATTTCTCCTTAACATTCAATCGATCATGCACTGCTGAAGGATTATGAGACTTGTCTGCTAGCCAGGCCAAATCTGTCCTGTCCAGAAACAGAAGCAGACCATCGCTTTTTATAGACCACTACGAACTAACTTGAGTACTTAGAACTGTAGTGTTATTCTTTTTTTCTCTGATCTCATATATGATGAACTGTACACTTAAGCATTTTGACTAAAGCTTCCACTACAGCAAATCATCTATTGCCCATCTATTAAAAAAAACAACAAAACAGTTCTTGGACCACTTTACTTTTTCTTTTTTAATAATGGTCAGCATTTTCCAGGTCACACATAACTGGACTTAAAACTAAGCTGTATGTTTAGAACATTAGACTTTATATGGAGCTTTTATTGTTGGTGTAAAAATGCTTAAAATGCTTCACCTAATTTAATAAATGTGTTTTTACAGCACATATCCTAATTTAAATCTTCAGAGTGCTATACAGAGCATTTAGCACCATAAAGCGTAATAAAAATGAGTATAAAATGTTACATTTAATGTTACACTTTTTTCATGTGTTTAAAGTAACAAATAATTATTATATTATATTTTTACTTTTACAGAAACAAAAGACGCTACAACTGCTGGTAGTAAACAGTTGTTTAATTGGAACTTTATTTTCAGTGATTTTTAGTGAGGTCTAATGCAGCGTTAACCCGTTCAACACAGTTTCGTCTCTCACAGAAGTGGTAGATAGTAAAATTGCTGAGTTTGTAGTTGACTTTTGTCCCGTTATTCATTCATTTACATTAATGAATGAATAGCGGGATGCAAGTATTACAAAGTATTACAAAGATACAAGTAGAGCCAACTGATTAATGGAACACACTGAAAAACAGAGGCAGTTTTCAACTCTGGTTGTTTATTATTACTGAGATTAACATTACGTTTATATAGGGACAACACCATTCGGCCACCGCCACCGATAAACTGAGTAATACTTTAAATTCAGTTTGTTTGTAATTGCAATCATTTTGAAGGCGGTTTAAGTAATGTGATGTAGCTGTCTGAAGGACTTTTTTGGGTCGACAAATGACTAGATCAGTAGTCAACCCTATAGAAATAATCAGAAAACTTTACATAAGCAATTTCCTCCAGGATAAATAAAGACTGCAAAGACACAGAGACAAGAACAATATGAAATACAAAGTCGAAATAATATCTAAATAAAAAATCTGTAGTTTGGTGAAGGTTATTGCACTTATTTGAGAATCAGTAGTAATATTAAGTAATTAAAAATAACATTGAAGTAGTAATATTGCACATTAGATATTGTAAGCAATGAAGTGATCTAAATAAGATTTAGCAAATCTTTCTTTGATGCAAAATCTGTAACCTTAGCAACATTCTTGGGATGAATTTGTTCTAGGTTTGGTTTGATCATTAAAACTAAGGTCCCTATCCATGTTTACACCAAAATGTGTAAACATGGTGTGTCCGTTTATTGCCACAGATCCCCAAATGGGTACCAAGCTGCAGCCTTTCTCCTTTGTTCCCAGACAGAACCATCTCAGCATTGACTTTAGCTTATGCAAATTGTGTTGCCGTCCTTAATAAGGCGTAGACACAAGTCTATGGGACCGAAGTTGGTGAAAGAACTAGATGGTGTTGTCTGCATGGTAAGCCACCTTGAGGAAGCCAACTTGGCCAACAGGAAGCATGTGCAGGTTCACAAAGACCACTTTCTTCAGGTAGTGACCATTTTTCCTGATTCTGTGCCATTAGTTCAGTTCACAGTGTTGAGCTCTGGACAGCTGCCCAGCCCCAGAGGCGACATTGAGCTTCCAGACACTCAGTATGCTCTAAAGGTCTTCCCCAGCTGGGGGCAACCCTGGAGAACTGTAGCCTTCTTTGTTTTAGCTGCTAACAAAGGCTCTGCTGTTTGTGTCTGTCTGTGCAGGACAACCATCTGCAACCTGTACACCATGCCCCGTGTGACTGAGCCTGTCTGGCTCACCATGATGTCTGGTGCCCCTGAGAAGAACCAGCTCTGTGGCCACTTCATGCGTGAGCTTGCTTTACTCATGGAGCAGGCCTCCAAGAACCAGTTGAGTAGCTGTTCAGTATTTCAGAAGTAGAAGTTATCTGCTCTATTTGTGATGCAAAGTCTGTTCAGTAGCTGTTCAGTATTTCAGAAGTAGAAGTTATCTGCTCTATTTGTGATGCAAAGTCTGTTCAGTAGCTGTTCAGTATTTCAGAAGTAGAAGTTATCTGCTCTATTTGTGATGCAAAGTCTACGTTTTTAGAAGATTCCAGCTTTTATTTGTTGTAATAACATGGAGCTATGAGGATGATTTAAAACAAAAAGTGAATACATTAGACTTTGTAAACATTTAATGTAATGAAGTAGGCAAGTTTTATTGGAACTCATACCTCATTTACTTTTTTTTTTTACCTATGGATCCTCTATAGGTTTCTCACAGCTCTTCTCACAGCTGTCCTCACCAACCATCTGGCCTGGGTACCTACAGTCATGCCTAATGGCCAACCACCCATTAAGATATTCCTGGAGAAGCATTCTTCTCAGAGTGTGGACATGCTAGCTAAGACTCATCCCTACAACCCTCTTTGGGCTCAGCTTGGTGAGTAAACAAGAAGGAACTGTCCTCACGCCATCTAGTGGCAGGCTGAGAGAAATGTTTTATCATCGTAAAATTACCTGCTAACTCCTGAGGGACAAATACAGTGATTTGTCTTTTCATGGTCGTACCTATAGTTTAAAAGTGTTTTTGAATATCATACATTTGGATACCATTATAACTCATATTTATTTGTGTTTTTCTCACTGAAGGTGATCTTTATGGTGCGATTGGTTCACCTGTACGTCTGTCACGCACTGTGGTGGTGGGTAAGCGGCAAGAACTGGTGCAGAGACTCCTCTACATACTTACCTATTTCATCCGGTGCTCCGAGCTGCTTGAGACCCACCTTTTAGAGAGTGCTGAAGATGAGGCTATCGTCATGCCTGGCTCACTCATCACCACCTCACTACGGCGTGGTGAGGTGGAGGAATCGGATTATGTGCTGGTCACCGTGCACAAGCCCAATCATGACTACCTGTCCCAGGGCGCTAAAGCGGAGGACTGCTATCCTTCAGACAGCAACAGCCTGCAGAGCAGCACCTACACAGACACAGAAATGGGCCCTGGAGCTTCAGAGGACCAGCTGCGCAAGCAGCGACTGCTGCATGTTATTCCTGTCATCAAGGCAGACGATCACAGTGATGGTCCAACCTGCCGGGAGGTAGGCAGCCTGCTGACGGAAGCACGGCTGGAGACTGTGGTGAAGGTGGGCTCTACCTCTCCTAGGGAAAGTGGCCCCCTCCTGGAGATCCAAGCACAGCCAGAGAAGTGCGAGTCTGACCAAGATATTGGTGGCCTGTCTATAGGTGGCCTAATTCGGTCACCAGGTATCCCACTGGAGAAGAAGCCACCTGACAAAAGCTTGGCTCCGACCTCTTTTCTGTTGGATGAAGAAGAGGAGCCTGCCGGCAAAGTCACTTTCCTCATTGGTGACTCCATGTCTCCTGAATCTGACATGGAGAGCAGGCAAGGGAAGGTGGAGGAGGAGTTCAAGAAGCACAGAATACACCACAAGGAAAAACAGTCGTGTAGCAGTGTGCAGCAGGGCAATGTCAAAGTCCTGCTACCCAAGCCTCTGTCAGCGGACCAAATCAAGACCAACGAGAGCAAGGAAGCCAGACCTTTGGCACGCATTGCTAGTGATATTCCTCACATTACCTCTAGGGCCCAAGAGGAGTGTATGGACCTTTTTGATGAGTATTTTAGTGATGATAACCCTGTGGAAACGAGGACTATCGATGACATCTCTGACTTGCCGTCTGAGACGGCTGGAAGTGACCTGGACAAACTTAGCCAAGATCCACAAGGGTCTCGAATGGGCTCACTGGTTGGGACACATGAACAGGTCTGTGAAGAGAGGGTGGGGAAGCAGTGTATGTGTAGCAACATTTCCACAGGTTGCTGTACGACTTGCTGTTCTGCTGAGCAGGACAAAGGCTTGGGGATTTCACTAATTGTGCCATCCCAAAGGGAAGTGGGGGACCAAAAGAAGGTGCCTCCTTTAAATGACTGGGAGATACCACGAAACGAGAGCTCTGACAGTGCTCTGGGAGACAGCGAAAGTGAGGATGCAGGGCAGGAGCTTCCCCGACAAGAGCATGATGGACAGTTTTATAGTGAGGAGCAAGCTGACTGGCAAGATGAGCTGGAGGTGCCCTTCCCTGGGTAAGTAAATATTTTGTGTGGACTAAATGTTTTTGTGGACTAAGCAATATTGTAATGTCAGTGGTGTTTTACCATGTAAGTCCTTTAAAGCAAGGATGTAGAACATTCCTGGAGGGCTGTTGTCCAGCACGTTTTGGTGATTTCCCTGCTCAGAAACACTTGGTTCACCAGTTAATTGTCAGGTTTAGTGAATGTGTTTGAGGAGGAGTACCATCAAACTGTGCTGGACACCAGCTCTCCAGGACCGGAGTTTGACACCCCTGCTTTAAAATCTAGAATTAAGATTAATCTGGGTCTGAGAAACCAGAACTTTTCTTTGCAGAGCTAAGCTGGTGGAAAATTACTCTAAACCGAGTATCGCCAACTTTGGGAGGTCATTGTTTGGAGGATACTGTCCCACTTATGTTCCTGACTTTGTTCTACAAGGAATCCCCAGTGATGACAAGTTGAGGCAGAGCCTCGTGTCTGATTTGTCTCATGCTGTACAGGTATGAATCGAAACTTGCATAAAACAATACAATGAATTATGTTTTGTGATTGAAAGGAAGTCTTATGTATTAAGGATGTCATATGTGTATGAACACTACATTGGTTTAATATTTAAATCCAATTTTTATTCTATAGTGGTAAGGCAGCATGACTTTTGTTCTGTTTGTAAATGTTGATGCTTAATACTCCTTTCTCTCTCCTTGACCTGCAGCATCCTGTGTTGGATGAGCCAATTGCAGAGGCCATCTGCATTATTGCAGATACGGACAGGTGGACGGTACAGGTGGCTAGCAGTCAGAGGCGAGCCACAGAAAACAAGCTGGGCAAAGAAGTGCTTGTGTCCAATCTTGTGTCCAACCTGCTGCAGTCCACCAACCAGCTGTACCGTCTCAACCTTTCCCCTAACTTTGTGAGTGCTCTCTCTTTATAGCATCGTTTTACCTCTCGGTTCACTTCATTTACATTGACCTACTGCTAATAGACACAAGTGGTCATCCTTTGCAAGTCACGTTGTTATTGTTGTTAGATCAAACAATTGCTTTGTACTGCTTTTGTTCCTTCAATGAGTTCTTGGTGATCTAGTGGTTAGAGAGTTGTCCCTGTGATCAGAAGGTCGTAGGGTCAAATCCCAGGACTGTTACTGGCACCACCTGAGGTACCCTTGAGCAAGGTACCATCCACACACACTGCTCCCGGACTTCACGCGGGTTAAAGGGGTTAAATACAGAGAGTGAATTTCATTCTGTGCTGTGGTGTGTTAAAATGACTATAAAGGACTCTTTATTTTACTGTATTTCTTCTTAAAAGATTAAGATTAAATTTGGACTCAATCCCTTTTGACACATGTAATTATTTTACACTTAGACAACGCACCACACCTTATACCCTTTACTTTTCATTCCTACGTGTGTGAGTCATTAGATGTACATAACCATTATTCTGTGCTCTCTCTTTGTTTTCAGTGCATAATGCATCTAGAGGACCGGCTCCAGGAGCTCTACTTCAAGAGTAAAATGCTCGCTGAGTATTTGAAAGGACAGACCAGGGTGCATGTTAAAGAACTGAGCATGGTTCTAGGGTGAGAACTCCTTTCTTTGACTTGAAAAAAAATCACTACCAGACAAAATGAACAAAATGTCCTACACCCTACTGAAAATCCACCCATTACGGATGGTCTAGCACTGATAAATGTTAGGGAAGCATGTTGTTAAAATCTGTTTTCAAATCTTTAGGAAGTATGACAATGCGGTGTGACTTTTTTGAAGACTAAAGTGGCTACAGAACATTGATTACAGTCAAAAATAACTGCTTTAAGATTGTTGTAGTCACTGACACCAAAAATGCATTCAAAATATGAAATACTCTGGTTTTGTCAATCAGCGTTTTGTAGCTGCTCTAGGTCATACTTTCCTGGAGGTTTTTTATTTATTTATTTTTTTTAACCTTCGTTTAAAGAAACTGAATAGTTGGTCAAGACTGTGTGGAAAGCATAGTGGTGGTTTTCTGTTTACTTCTCCATATTTCCCCCAATGTAGCACGACTGGACCTAAATTCTACTTAAATGAACTGTTCATTTATGAGATTATTAGTCATTTGGCAGTATTGTTTTATTCTGACAGGACAGTTGCTAAACATCAATGTATGACCTGCATGCATGTGCAGTTCTAAAGAGTGATTTATTTCTGTCTGTCTATCAATCGATCGATCGAGAAAGACTGTAGAATCCCATACTAACAGTTCATAATGTATGTTTATTACCCCAGAATTTGTGGACTGGGTGAATGTCCCCCTTATTTGAATCCATTAATAACAAGAGGGCTATGTTGGGTTTTGAAATGGTCACAGCAGTTATTTACTATTTTAAGTTTGGGCAAACAGTTGATTACAGGAACCTGTTAGCTGTTTTCTGCCAAGTATCAGCAAACACATGAAAATACACTGATGAGAAGCATTTTAAGTCAATTGACTTAAGAGCTTAGAAACAAAGCAAGGCACTGAAAAAAATAGCGGAAATTCATCTCTGTTAGTGTGTGAATGGCTTCAGTTCACATTCCCATTGGGTTTGTGATTTAAATTGAGCAGCACCAGTTGTGGGTATTGAAGCCATTAGTATGGGTTGTGCTCTAGTAAAGCCTAAAGAGATTTATTTACTCAATTTAAAGGTGTGAGACTTACTGTATAAAAAAATACACACCTGTTCAGGTACTGAAACTTCTGTTTTTTCCCCTCAAAAAAATCACTAAACTTAAAATGTTTTTTCCCTTTTTCTGCACCTGCAGGATTGAGTCCAGTGACCTTCCGCTGTTGGCTGCCATCGCGAGCACGCACTCGCCGTATGTGGCCCAGATCCTGCTTTAGACGACATTAGGGATGATACAGACACTCATTCACTGCTCTGCCGGCAGGGACTGCATGGTCCAAGTTTAAAGGACCTGGACTGTCCCATGGCTGGAGCACCCTGAAGTGTCACAGAGCCTTTGGGGTTCGCAGCCAGTGCTGGTCCTTAGCAACGGCCTAATTGTGTCCTGCCTCAGTAAAATGCTGCAGGACCCACTCCTACCAGGAGGAGGCACCAGAGCTTCTTCATAAACCGAAGCTTCGGAGGCTGTATCGGATCACCCAGAACTCCTACAAGCAGTGGTCTGGGAGGAATGTGACTTAATTTTATTTTTATGTTTTAAGGACAGCAGGCTGTATTTTTAATATACAGATCTTATGTTTCTCATCGCGTCACCCAGGATGAACAAGGAACCCAAAGAGGGCATGCAAGTGGCTTTTTTTTTTTTTTTCTTTTTCAGGGTCGGAAGGTGGAAATTCACATCAGCGCAGCACCTGTATGAAGCCAAGACTGAGAAATCAATTGTATTGTATTTTATTTTATTTTTCTTTAATATACGTCCTTTAAAAAATAAAATACTATTTTCTTTCTTTCTTTTTTTTTTTTTTTTAAAAGAAATATTGTCTTTGTTTACACCATACTAATCCCACTTTTATAATTTATGGCATATTATGAACGTGGGGGAGAAACATGTTTCTGCCATCACTGTCCCATTGGCACAGCGCTACCTCAAACAGATAATCATGGGTGATTTGCATAGATTATTTTAACCGACTAGGGTGTATTTAAAGGGAAAGATGACTATTTTTTTGCTCAGCAATCCAAGATTAAGAGCACAAGATGCTGGGCTGTGCTAAAAAGGGGACGCTCGCATTGCGGCACGAGTTAAAACATTTTAAAAGGCCACTATACTGTGTAAACTGCTCAAATGCAAATGTGTATGAGAATGAGAGTGGAAAACAGATCTGTCAATCAAACTGAGCTTAAACAGACCCCAAAAAACACCCACAAATGAACAAAGGTATCGAACAAATGTGCTTTTTTTTAATCACCTGTTGAATAGGCCTGTTGTATCTGATTTTATTTTCTGTCTTGGGGAAAAGTCGTGCATCCGAGTCTTAATGGACAATGTGGCATGAACAGAACAGAGGCTTCGCAGAGTTAATTTTGCTGGTAAACAAATATAGTGAATGAGATGCTAGGCTTCTGCAGGAAAACATGCAACTTGTTTCATTTTTTTAGATAATCGTTACATGTTTGTCTTCTTCTCCAAGTGTATTTATATCTAATTTTCTTTATACATGATTACAGTTAAATTATTTAGTACAGCATGTGTTGGTTCATGTAAATTGTATATATTGTAGTTTTTTTGACTGTGTATTTGTACATATCTTTCAATTGTGACTTTCTCCCTTTTATTCATTCCCAATTTTATGGGAAGATTGTGCAATAAATGTCAATGTTCGACATTTACGTGAGTGGTTTATTTTTTTTTACCTTGTAAAGCTGCCTTCACCTGGTTTCTGTGGGTTTTGCTGATCCCAACATGTCTAAAACATTATGGGAGTTTTATGCTGGGAGCTGCTGGGGCCAGTTGTGTTGTTTACTCACTGGTTTCTGTACAGTGGTGATGGTGGGAACCAGCTTTTTTTTTTTTTCTCAAAACATACTTTTATTTAACATCTTAAGTGATCGGCTGCATAAATTCTTATTTATTTCTATGTTTTGTTAATTATGGTGTACTAGTGCTAAATCTGTTTTAGTACTGTTTTACCTTACATCAGGCATCAAGTAGTATATTCATAGCCATTTCTTAAATGAAACATCTGGAAAAAAAATCAGGGTACTATTTACCATGTATTGCCAAAGGGTAAAAAAAAAAAGGTAAAGAAACAAAGCCTCATCAAGGAGTGTATTCATAACCATGTTTTATGACACTAACTGGGTTTTAACAGGACTGGCTATGTTATCAGAACTGTTGTCAAATCGGAATGATTTAGCAAAATTTGTCTTTAAGGAGCAAAGGGAGTTTACTTGGGGAGAAAATTCTTTACAGTGGTAATGATGAAACAAACTTTTAAAAATACTGCTATTTCTACGATATTAATAATGGTGTAATAGCATTAAATCCAAAAAAAAAAGAAGAGTATTTTGGTAGTATTATGCTCTGTGTTGCCATGCCTCTATGTTTAAAGATAGGGTATTTTTTAATCAAACATTGAATTAATAAACATTTCTAATAACTTTGACTAAACCACTCTTATCAAATCTGAATGATTTTGGCAAATTGTGTTTTTAAGAAACACTTGTTTACTTTAAGGCACTTTTTGAGCGAAGAAATGGGAGAAGTGCTCAAATCTAAACCAGCCACCTAGTGGAGGTTAGCGTTACTGCAGCGGCGAGCCTGGGAAGGAGCCAGTCCAAGTTTTAAGCTAGTTCAGTTTAGACGAAGAACAAAGTGTAAATTGTTTTAACCTGGGTTTAGGATGGCGTGTCGAGAGTCTAAAGAAGAAATACCTTTATCTGGCTTTCGAATAAGTGCTGTAATCTCGTTTTAGCAGTAAAAAACCATTTTTTTTTAATTAGCTAAAGAGCTAAAGCACTGATTAGCCAACAGAAAATCTGGTTTTAATGCAGCAGCAGCAGAGCTGACAGTGAGGACCAACATCTGGCTCTTTTCTCTTTTCTGACGGTAACATCTTCCTTTTTCCATGGATTCACTATTCAAGCAAGCACTGAAAAAACATCCATCTCGACGCACAGCAGAGGTTTGTAAATTAAAAGGCTGCTAAATCACGTTAAACTCCTCAATGTACTGATCTTGTTACCTGTCTGCTTTAATAGCTAACTGCTAGTCTTTAAAATCTTGCTGAAAGTGAGATTATGTCGCTCACGACACGCTTTCATCTACTAAACCGTGTAGATTATGGTTTTATTAACTTTCCGTTGTTTTTTGTCTTCGTTGTGAAGAAGAAGCCATAATCGTTAAGCATTTGGCTAAAGGTAATTCAAACAAGCCTAAAAGTTTGGATGACTTTCCAGACAGTCAGCAGTGATTTACTGGACCAGCTATGAAGAAACGTATTTATTATCACTAGTATGAAGTTAAAACACCAGTTGTATTTTAAAACTAAAGGGCTTTCCAGACTTTGGCATTAGTACTGAGTAATAATCATTTAGCCTATCTTTCCCCAGCGTCAGTGCTGTTCCCACCACTGCTGTTAACGTCTTTGTTGAACTCTCTAGAGATACACAATATGGACAAAAGTATTGGGACAACCCTTGATCTCTGAATTCATGTGGTACCTTACTTCCAGTGAGGGGCTTAATGTTAATGCTTTGTCAGACAAAGACGTTCTGGACAACGCCATGCTTTCAACTTTGTGGACACGGTTTGGGGAATAACTTTTTGACTGCATGACTGTACCCCAGTGCACAAAGCGAGCTCTATAAAGACACGGTTGGATGAGTTTGGTGTGTAATACTGACCTCAACCCCATCCAACACCTTTGGGATGAACTGGAACGGAGATTGCGAGCCAGGCCTCTTCGTCCAATATCAGTGACTGGCCTCATAAATGCTCTACAGAATGAATGGACACACATTCCTACAGAAACTCCAAAATCTTTGGGAAAGCCTTCCAATAAGAGTGGAAGCTGTTATAGCTGCAAAGGGGGACCAACTCCATAATAAAGTTTGTGTAGTTGAATGGAGCGTCCCTGTTGGTGTAATGGTCAGGTGTCCCAATACTTTTATCCATATAGTGTAGATAAAGCCAACTTGAAATCATGATATTTTTTGGATGGTTAAAAACACCACGTTTTGTTGGTGGTATGAAGGTGTTAATAGTTGGTTAGTTGGGATTTTCTCCTTGGAAATGGTCAGATTTCTCTATGCTGCAGAAACACAGGCTTAAACATTTTTTTAACTCTAATTTAAAAATTAGAGTTTAACTCTAATTCAGGTGGGCTCTCCAACACGCTGCTGTAATTGCAGTTTACTGGTGCCTGAAGATTCACAGGCTTTGATATAAGCTTTCCGTTGTTGTTTTGTATTCCTCAGGCCTTTTAATGTGAGAAGCATCACCTTATATTATAATATAGTCCATTCATCTGGGCTAGAATGCTGGGGGAACAATAGTTATGATAGTATAAAAGTGTATGTCATTCTGCTAAAAATATTGATCCTGTGTAAAAATTCCCATAGAGGCTTTTACTGTAGGTCCGCATCCGGTAGTTGTCATAAAATCTTTGCTTCCTAGTGAAGTCCACTACAGTCCACCCATGTTCAGATGGGTTTCAGACACTGTAATGTTATTTCTCCATAGACTAGAACTTTGTAGAACTTTAAAATTAAACAGTATATTTCCCTGTAATGTCTAATAGATTTAGTGCAGATTTTAATATTTTATAAGGGTCTATCTATCAATATCTGTATTGGCAGCAGCGTTGGTATGTTTGTTTGTGGAGGATCTGGTAGACGATGGTGTATGGCTTCAGTTTCACACATTGCAGAATTAGCAGCAACAGAAACAGCAGTCTAAGAAGTTGTGATGCTTTGATATTTAAATTTTGGGCCTATGCAAATATCCAGTATTTTTCATGCACATATCCGCAGTTGTTAATACTTGAATTAATAATATTTATTGAAGGTAAATCTGCCTGGAAAACCATAAGGCTTTTGCTGTCCCAGCATTTGTTTGATACGGATCGTTTTAAGCAGTAACAAGTTCCTTCAAAAGCCTTTTAAATTAATTTGTGGACTTTCAGTAAAGAATCTAGACCTATTAGTGTACAAACGTATCAGTGTTATGTTTTGGGGAACATAATTGTACAGTATTCTGAGGCAGTTATAGGTTTTAAGTTTTATTTTATAAATTTAAGTTATGAAAAGGTAAATATATGCTTATTTTCTTTAGAAAGTGAATATAATATACTTTTAAACTAATTTAAGGGACATAACTGGACTTTAAGGACCATGTTTGTGTCTAGTAAGGGCACATATTATCATTACTTAATATATTAGATGGACAGAAGGCCTTATTCTAGAGAAGCAGTGTGCTGTTTTTATCCAATGACAGATTCCGTATTGAATTCTGTTGAATTCCCGAAGTTGCAAAAGGCGTATATCTGCTTCTACTGAAGGTTCCTCAATTTTGTGTCATGTTTGGACAATGGACCTCCCACTGGCCCAGTGTCAGTATTGAATAGCACTCGGTTCCAGAGTATCTAAACCGACCGTCCCAGTCTTAGTAAGTGAATATTTTATCCCAATCTAGCCTGAGGCTTTCACAACTCCCGGATAACGCTGCAGTACTAAAGCCTTTCTTCAATCAGATACTGAGGTTTGATTTGCTTATCTCTCTTTTTCTGCTCTGACCTGGTTTCATAAAAGTCAACTATTGATTTTATGAGTTGAGTTCCATTGCCACTCCTGTGCGTTTCTGCCTGTCTGTTTTGTTACTACTGTGAAAATTGTAAAGAAAAAAAAAAAGAAAAAAGTATATATATATATATATATATATATATATATATATTATTACTGTATTATTATATACAGTTATATATTATATGATTATTATTGCTATAACCACAGATTCCGTTGTGATGTAACCTGGATGTGCTCCTGGATCTACCTGCCAGACATACTGGAACATGTAAAATCATTATTACACACCTGAACGGAATTAACCTCAGTTGCTCAGCGCTGCCCCAAACATGAACAACCAGGATGAGAGGGCGTGGCGCACAAGGTCCGGAGGTCACAGTCACCTGTACTCAGACGCAAAAGACTTGAAAGTAGCCAATCCGAGAACATTATTTATTTCTCCTTGCTGCTGATTGGCTGCTGTCCAGTGATGCTGCAGTTCAGGATTACCCCAGGGGGGTGGTCTTGTAACATACTTTAAATAATTACTAAGTCTGTATTTAGTATTTGGAAGTTGTTTTTCAAGGCATGATTTTAAGGCTAAACTACAACAAATTTAATCAAGAAAGGCCTGTGCAAAGTCTGACAGTGTTCAAGTTGAATATAGTTGTTTTAAGTTGGGCATACACTGCGAATTTTGGCCCATTTTGAGACGATTATTAACTCGTGCGGCCGTTTTGGGGACTGGCCCGAGTTTCACCTAATCGTTCACAGCCAGCTCCTGACCAGCAGTCGTACGGTCGCAAGAAAATCAAACCTGTTTGAAATCCTGCTCGCCCCTCATGAGGGTATCGCACTGTTGAAGCAGTGCCACGAGCCGATTTAACACAACCACTCACATTGCGCATGCGCCAACACAGAAATATAAGTGAAGACGGAGCAGCATTGTTTAATGAAGCAAACCACTTTTATAATTTCCCAGAGGTAGATTCATTTTTTCACTTACAAAGGGACTTTTCTGTTATTTATTTGTTACTTTAGTTTCTATGTAAATTAAAATAACTACATTTTCTCATCTACTTACATGTGTCGTGTATGGACGTACAGTGTGAGCAGTCAGGTTGCATCAGAGCATCGGGCCGTATAATGTGAGAACATGTATTGTGAGCTACGAACTTCTAACCCCAGCGATTCAGTCGTACAGTGTGAAAAAATCGCACAGTGTATGCCCAGCTTTAGTCACAAGAAAAACTGCATTGTTTTTTCCAGTCACCAGATCTCAGTCCCATAGAGCTCCTTTGGGAAGTGGTGGAGCGGGAGAATTGCATCATGTATGCGCAGATCTGGCAAACCTGTAGCAACTGTGAGATGCTGTTAGAGCGAGCAGATAATAATGATAATATATTTGATTTATACTGCATTTCACATTTAAGACAAATCTCAAGGTGCCACAAAATAAAGGCATTGTTATAAAAATCTAGAGAATAAATCTAGGCAGCTGGTGCCCTGGTGGTTAGGGAGTTGTCTCTGCAATCAGAAGGTCATGGGTTTGAATCTCAGGACTGTCAGTGGCACCACTGAGGTATCCTTGAGTAAGGTACCGTCCCCACACACAGCTCCGCGGGCTTTGTGTTCCTGGCAGCCTGCTGCTTCACTTGGTGAATGGGTTAAATACAAAGAAAGAATTTCACTGTTCACATTGTGTGCTGTGCTGTGGTGTGTTCACACGTGACAAAATGCCCACTTTACAAAACATCCTGCACTTCTTTTCATTTTGCTATTGTTGCAAAGAGCAGAGATCTCTGTAAACAAATGCTTTAAAATGACAGTCTGCAAGAACAAATGCAAAATTTAGAGACTTAATTCAGTTTCATGAGTTGGTTTCTGCACACTTACACTGTTTAAGCTATTTTGTCCAGGCCAAAATATATATTCTCATAATAGAGAACCATTAGATGTCCTGAATTTTGTACACCACAGGGCAGTGCAGGTTCTGTCTTATATGTTTTGTTCTTTTGTATTCTTGTTTGTTTAGTCCAGAGCACAAAGCACAGATCCACTATTGCAAGTTGGCCTAAAGGCCACCCGATCTCTAACAAAAAGCTTTGTGCCTCACACCAGTACAAAGAGCACCTATAGCACGGAAACATACCAATGAACAATAACTTTTTTGTTTACTTGCATAGATATAATGGAATATAACCACCCTGAATGACATTTTACTGAGCTGTGCAGGAATTTTTGAAAACCTTTTAAGAGTCGCCTGTGTTTCGCGGGGGGGTTTTCTAATATTATTTGAAAGTGGCCATACAAATTCACTTATCGCATTTTATTACATGGATTAAAGTTCACTGTCGCTATGACGGATTTCCGTCAACTGAGGGCACTAAAGGTTAATAATGAGATTGAGACAGATCCGAAGGGAAAAAAATGGGGAGCTAGGGGTCTGAACAAGCTTCGGCAGACAAAGTTCTGGAAAGGCTGTCTTTGTCTTTGGTTTAATTACGATTGAATTATTTTAAACTTTGAATTTAAACAGTTCTCTTAAACATTGACGGCTGCGGAGTAGCCTACTGGCGGGGAGCTGTTTCTTGAGGCTTGTTTAAGATGCCAAACTTCATAGGAAGAGAAAATTATTCCCTAGCATTTAGCGCCACATCAGTCTCAAATGCTTTTAATGTCCCAAAACAAAGACGAGATCTGCAAAAGGGGGCTTCGGTGTCGCGAGTGCTGCGAGAGCTTATGGTCTGTTAAAAATAAATAAATAAGAGCACGCCACCAGACCAGTCAGCAGCTAGCTATAAGACTAATATTAGATCTCTCCAGCATATATCCTCATTGCCTGGTGCAACAACCACCACCACGGAGGTTTGTGCTTCTATGGCTGTCCTTTACTGTACAGACTGATCCATGGTCAGTCCGTGTTCTTGCTGTTAACAGAGGAATGTCAATGGGAAGTAGTGTTGTGTTGTTCGCGAACGATTTGTTCAAAAGAACGAATCTTTTAAGTGAACGTACTGAACGATTCGGTTTAGTACGTTCACCTAAAATACACCGCTCACCCCCGCCCTGGGATTCTTATTCTCCTAAGTGTATTTGGTCTGGCACTCAATTAGTGGAGAAATGGTGTAGAGTGTGCCACAGCTTCTTCTCTTTACCTTCATGCTACATGCAAGATGTCTTTGGTGTCCTTCCTGGCTTTGAAAAAGTCTTGGTGTTTGTCTGTGTATGACTTATGAGGCCAGTGATAATTAAAACTAGTAAAATGTAGGCCAGACCCTGGACAATAGCTTCCTTTCCCATAGGATTATTCCTGTTCTTCTCTGGGTGGCAGATATATATCCCTTCTAT
This sequence comes from Brachypetersius gabonensis, assembly GCA_037577145.1. Taxonomy (NCBI): domain Eukaryota; kingdom Metazoa; phylum Chordata; class Actinopteri; order Characiformes; family Alestidae; genus Brachypetersius; species Brachypetersius gabonensis. The sequence continues at coordinate 2,563,666 of JBBJLR010000024.1, forward strand.
CTACAAAGCAGCCGGTTTTGCACGTCTTGGCGCAACTTGTAATTGTCACAAATTTGCAACAAAAAAATGATCTTTGCCCAGCATGAGCCAAAAATCCCTGTGTTTCCCACAAAGTTTGATTCTGTTTATAGTGGGAGCCAAAAAGTAGGAGACTGAGGGGGTTAGTGTAATCATTTTGTTAATGAAGTTGGGGGTGACAATCATTTTGTTAGGGGATTGTGTGAGCCGTTGATATTGACAAGCTTGCTTACCTCGACAACTAGTAATGAACCCTTACTATTCTAACAGACGCTTAACTACCTTATATGCTTACTAATACATTATTTGAAGAGTTAGCTCTCTGAAAACGAGAGTGTTGTGTTAAGAAGTCAAGATTATGCTAACTTTTTAGAGGCCGTTGGACTGCATAAGTTTTGAACAGATTGGTGGAGAGGTGATCCTACTAACCATTACACTGTGTTGCCAACAACAGTATTTCCTCCCTCGCATGATCATGAGAGCATAGAGGAGGGGGCTATTCTCAAACTGGTCCATTGGCAAAGTGTTTGAGACAGAGTGTAAGATAAAGAGGGGCTGAATGAAGCAATGTGGTACAATGGAATCACAATTAACCCGTCTTAAATTTTTTTGTTGGTGCTCTCTCAATATCCCCGCGGTGTTTGGGTTTGTTTAGGTGTTTTCAGGCCCTTGGGCCTTTTACTTTGTGCTGTAAAATAAAGAAAAAGCAAAGGAGAACATGGAAGTCTACTTTTGTGCCTCCTGCCTGAGCGAACTCAGTCTGATGTGACGATACCCATCAATTCGGTTCAAAGAATTTAGCTCTGCCTTTTCTCAGAGAAGTGTATTTCAGTGTAGATTTCTTTTTGAGTAAGACAAATACACGACCAGTAATCAGAACAAAGCATTTTTACCATATTTCATTCTTAAAGGCAGTGTAGAAAAAGTATGATAATACTGTACTTGTCCAGATTGAAGCACTTCACTCAAAATGACCATCTAAATGTCAAACTACTTAAACACTCAGCTATGTAACTGTTTTAAACAATTGTCTGTGGTGATTATCTCCTTACAAGAAGTAGATTTAATGTGGTTATTTAATAATTTAGACAATGTGGTAGTATTTTATCATTATCAACTCTTCTAAGCATATCATGAGTCCTGTAAGTATGGGCAAATCCAGGTTTTCTGGTTTCAGCACAGCACAGATTATGTAAATCTCAGAATATTAAAAAATTGACTACAAATTATTGAGTCATAAATGTCATTGTAAAAGTAACACTGCACTGTTACAGTATTGCTTCATGTAACTTGAGGGAAGGACATGCTAGACCTTGCTCAGTGTCGTGTGATTGGAGGCGTTTTGGTTGGTGGGTGGAATTAGACAAAAGACAATTTGGATAAATAAAATGAATAAAGAAATAAATAATAAGGAGAAACATTTTGGGAGCCCATGGATATATACATAGTGTGTATGTTGCCTTGAGAACCACGGGCTTTTTGAATACCCTGTAAGCCTAGAATTTCTTCTGCTGTAACTTAATCCTGTGTAACTGTTTTGTTGTAATGCGGACAATGTCCAGCCTGTACAAATCTTGTGCTGTGCATGTGAATGCAGCACTTTGAACTTGCAAAAAGAGGTCACAGTTCAGTGGGATGACTTGTAGGAAGATAGTGGGATGCAGAATGAGCCGTTTCACTTCTGCATTCTTGCCTCAGAATGGAATTTGTTCCAGAAGGTGGCAGCAGCACTGTACTTCCCTGGAAGTTGAGATACCAAGTATGCAGTGGGAGCAGCGGCCGTTTGCATTCACAGAGCAAAAGTGTTCCTACCTTTATGACTATAGCCATAAGAATCTTTACCATCTCAGTATGGTGGTTTTGTATTTGGCCTACTTTTTGACTAGATGCCATTATGTACAAGGTGGGAGAGAAAGTTTCAGGATGTTTGATCGAGAAATACTGTCCATAATCGCACCATTAAGGTTGCAAGGATTAACCGGTTTGACTATTAACTGTGGTGTGAAACATTGCGGTTAATCCACCGTTAAGACTTCCCCAACACCAGAGACCAGAGACATATAATAGCGCGACCCGCATGGACAAAAAACAATAGCACGACCCATTCACTTAGCCTGGGTGTCCCAATACTTTAGTGCCCCATGGAACATGCTCATGGATTTTCTGGGCGGAGCAACCACCAATCTCTGTGAAACTTCACAGTTAGATAGGGCTCGGTGACACCTTTCCAACGACCCCTCGTTTGCCTCTTTAAACAGCTGCAATTGTAACTGCATTTTGCAGGTTAAACAGTGCAATTTATGTTCAAGTCATCAGGTAGATCTGAGTTCATTTATCTTGCCAAAAAAGTACAAACTGTAGATCATCAAACGAACTGGATGTGTTTACACAAGTTTACTGAAATTTTTACTTTAACTTTTTGGGCTGTGGTGTATTCAAAAGGCAGCAGTAACCTGTCTGTGCAGCTTACAGAGGTTTACAGCCTTACAGATGGTTACAGAGAGTATTATCTCTGAAAAGTAGCAATAAATAGCTTCTGAAGTTCAAAACCTGTGTTTGTGTGATTAATATATGTTAATACAATTGTAAAATTGATTCACATAAAATAACGTGTTAATCGTGAAACCGTGATTATTTCTCAGACTATAATTGTACCAAAAATTCTAATTGTTGCAATCTTACACACCATGCAGTCATGATCAAATTCATGCATAATGTAGTGAAACGTACGATCTGTGTTAAAGGGAATTTCGCCCATTTTTAACTATTTTTTTACTTTTACTTCTAGAGAAACTAACAATCCTACAGAATTGTGTATACAGTAGGGCTGCACAATATATCGCAAATTTACCGCCATCACGATATCAACATGCGGAATATCCATATCACGAAAGACTGACTGAACTGCAATAAATGTTTTTTTTCCCAAAGTTCTTCACCCAGTGCCACAGAAAAGAGGACAAAAAAACACTGGGCAGTTTATTCATCTTCTGTGCTGCTGTTATAGATTGTTCCTTTTGCTATTTTTTTCTGGCTAAGAACTTACTATAAATTAAATTATATAAAAAATATTTCAGATTTTTTTCTACAATGTTTTATGGGAGGCATTAAATGCTCTGTTTAAGTAAATTCTTAAAAAAACATGTTGGAATGGAAATATTGCATTTAATTTCTTTTCTGCATAGACTAGTCAGTGTTTGGAGTCTCTGATACCAGCAAATCCAAAGCAGAAAAGCATAAACACTATAAAGGCCACGTTTTTACTCACTTATCCCATGTGATATCGACATCGCGACACTCAACATTATCGCATATCGCATGTTTTTCTAATATCGTGCAGCCCTAGTATACAGTAACCGCTCAGTTTTACACGGATCAGGATTCAGTCGGATTCAGTCACACAGATTTTTTTGTATAACCGAACTTTTTCTTGAAGTATTCCTCATTTTTTAAAACTTTCATTGAAAATAAAACTGACAATGCTTGTTTTAAGACTATTTATGATCTATTCACATTGTCAATCTATGTAAGTGAGCTTAACGGGGACACCAGTAGTTTTGGAATGAAAATATAGTGGGTTTAATTTTAAGATCAGTATTTTGTTATATAAATGTTCTTAATCACATATAAAATCCTATACTACTTGCAAAAAGTATATGATTACTGAATATATATGCATATGCATGTTAATGCTTTTAGGCCTAATGCTATTTGACTGTTGTGACTATTATCAATTAAAAAATAACAGTAACACCTAAATAATTTTTAAAACAATGTAACATTCAAACAATCTAAGAGAGACTGCATATAATTTTCCTGTATAAATGCAGTTTATTTGTAAACATACAATATACACATACAATATGATACTTCATGTTAATGTTTTTTTTTTTTTTGCTCTTGTGCCCTTTATTAAATAATGACAAAAAAAAAAAAACAAGGGTGTACCCATTAAGCACGGCCCAGACTTTTTGCATTTAAAGCTGTAAATGTTTTTTCAATTAATTATTTTCTTAAATGAGAGACTAATGTGTTATTTGTAATTTCCCTGCAAAAATAATGCCTTTTACTTAAAAACTGTTCAACCACACATTTGGGTGAGTTTAATTGGTAAGTTTACCCTAGAGTAATCCCGGTAGTGGTTGTCTCTTGTTCTGCTTCTGCCATGACCCGTGTGTGGAAGTCTTAACGGTGGATTAACCGTAATGTTTCACTCCGCGGTTAGTCAAACAGGTTCATCCCTGCAACCCTACTTGCATTATAATGCAAAATAAGACCCAATGCAATCTTATTTTTTCACCAACATTTTGAGCTGATATACAACCATATCAGACAGAAAGTTTTGAATAGAAAGTTCTTTTTCTGTAGTTTTGCTGAAGCTATTGCAACAACCGCTTTCTATAGAAGCACTGTAAAGAAACTGTAAGTTATACTTCACCATTTCACATTAGTTAAGGATTGTACAAATTTGTTAAGGATGTTGTAATTAGCCTTTAATTATGGTGTTGACCTGCTTGCTTCCAGTTTCCATGTTTTTTTAGCTACATAAGCTCCAGTGCAAAACTACAGACCAACAGACTGAACTATTTTTGCTGATTGACTACATTTGGTTTAAGTACATTAGATTTAATTAAGGTTTGTAGTTTAATATGTATTTTATGCTGTTGTCCTCCTGGGTTGAGGTGGGAAATGAAGGTGGATTTTGGGGCATGTATTGCTGACTGAAAGAGGCCACACTGTTGACCCAATAACTGTTTTTATCCCATACATCTATAACCCCCTATGCAGCAGGGTCCCCAGAGATAGGATGCGCTCACGATTGACAAAGCCCCTCGGGAAGAGTCCATTGACAGCAGACAGTCTCCTCCCCATTCTGCTCTTCCGGTCTGTTGCCCCACAGCCGTGGCCCACCCAGGTTTCCATGTGGCTCCATATTCAGGCCGTCCTATCTGCATCAAGGGTTTTTTTAAAAACAAAGACAAAATCTAGAGCAACACTGCACTCATCACATGCCTCAGCATAATGTATTTCTAGTCAAATTTTGCTGCAAGATAAGGTTATTGTGTGGTGCCCTGTCTGAATATAAAGCAGGCTTGTTTTTTTAACACTTTTTGTAAGCTATAAATTAAACCAATACATAATAGAAAAATTATTACATTAAAAAATTAACATTGATTAATTGCATTCACAGAGTAGAACCAGCAGAAAGCTTTTCTGTCTAAGCTGCTTTTGTTTTTGTTGTCTTTTATTATTTACAAGTGATCACCTGGTACACCTTTGTGTTTCTCACAGCGTTAAAGATAAATTTGTTTGTGTCATAGCAAGCTCCTACTGAAATTTATCTTCAAACCAAACGTACAGTCGTGTTTGTACTTCTCCGTTGTTAGTTTGTATCTCCATTGTTGCTTTTTTTTTTACAGACAGTAAAAAGTCCATGTTGTGATGAGAACCTTTCTACCCATTAGAAAACATTATTTTAGTGGAGAAACAGTTATTTATGGTACAGGATGGTTCCTTGTGACAGAGAAAAAGACCAGTAGTTCCACCTGTACGTCTGCCTTTCCCTGCTTAAGCCCACCTTGACCTGGAGATCACTGTCTGTTCTCTGTTGTGTCTGCGTGGTTGAGGTGTGTGTGTGTGTGTGTGTGTGTGTATCTCAGTTTCATCTTAGTATGCCTGACTCGTGTTCACCCTGTTAAAGAAGAACCTGGCAGTGCTGAACCTCTCACTTTGTGTCATTCACATCTGGACGCTGTCTGCTTCATTCATGAGATTTTGTGTTGGACTGTATATGTTGGATTTGTATGTGGAAGTTTGTATCAAACCACACTGAGATCACTTTTGTTTTTGACTTCCTGCTTGAAAAACAATGATCACCAGATCACTTCTGCAAGTGCGACTTTATCCCGGCCCCCATCCTAACATGACATCAGAGCATTGAAAGAGTGGGTGAGGAAACCACACAGGTTCCGAGACATTTTATCAAAAAGGGGAAGTGCATATGGCATTGGCATTGAAATATCTACATTAAGTTTAATCATTTAATCAATTAAAGACTTTATAATAACTTGTCATCACTAGAACATTCTGCCAGAAAATTCTGGCAAACTACCAGATGCCACATTTCACTTGGAAATGTGTCAGTATTTGAAAGAATATTGTGATTTTGGTTTCAAGTTGACATTAACCATGTAACATTATTCGTTTCCTAATGTCATTTTATAATTTGGCAATGAAAATCACTGTATATGTGTATATCAATTATGTATTAATTATGCTATGCTTAATTACTAATCATTAATAATTGTTTTAGATTTAGTAGTCTGTTCTTTTCATATCAGATTTTGCTGCGAGACTAGTAATCATTTCAATGATTTTTCAAGTGAAATACAACGACTTTATAACAGCAAATAGGATTGTCTTTTTTTTTTTGAGTGAGGTTTGCTGTTGAAGCTTGACTGGTTTGTCCATTCATGACTTAATGGCCTTTTAACTCAGCCTGACAGGTTCTCAGTGGGTGGCTTCATTTTCACTTCTTTGCTCTTGGAGACCGGTTTCTAATATAGACCACCTGCTGAGCCTTAACTATATATTGTAGGGGGGGCACATAAGAGTTTTTCAAACTCAACAAAGGGGTTAATGTGTGCCTTAAGTGTACCAGCCTTGCATTACTAAAGAGGAGTTTCCTGTGCGTGTGTGTGTGTTCATGCCTAGAGGAAGTCATACTTTCTGTCCACCTGTTAATGCTGCCTGCCTGTAGGCACGATAGACCCTCTGTGCTGCTCCACCATATGGTCCTATGTATTTTTTTTTATCCATGCATTCTTCAGGCTATCTGGGCAATATTTGAACAGCTGGACTTGATGGATGCTATTTTAAAACAGGTTTAATACATCTGTTATAATGATGTCAGTCAAATCAGAGATGTTTACATACTCGGCGAGGAGCATGTTCTGCTTAGTAGCTGCCACAGCCTTTTCCCGGGTTAATTTTAAAGAATAGGCAGGCTTTTCTGAGACTAATCCTCCGAGTCGTTTGACTGTGTGCATATCCCTGTATGCTTAGCACCATGTTTAATCGCATTAGAACGTGTTTTCAACACTAATCCCGTAATCCAAATCTACAGTGTTTGTTTTGTTTCACAAAGCATTTCTTTGATGATCTTATGTGGCATTGTGTGGTGAACCAAACTGACCTAGCCACAACGCTCTTGTCTTTTCTCTCTAATTTGTGCAGGACCTGAACAACATTTACTTCCACTTCTACCACATGGATGTTCTGTCGCACCTCAGGGAGCATCAGCTCAGGTGAGGCGGTTTTAAATTGTCTGTTCTTTTCATATCAGATTTTGCTGCGAGACAGCAGTAGGAGGTAACTGTATTTTCGTCAACATACTGACTCACCGAGCAGTGGGTCAGGATACAGACTGTTCACGTAGCTGAGACTTTAACTTGGGATTTATTTATTTGTTTTGGAGATACTTTTTTGCACCTAGATGAAAGAATATATGGGACTCTATGCATCAGACACTTTGCTTACTTTTGAAAGGAGAATTAATAACACAGGTACTTTACCTGTTCTGTGTTGAATTATGGAAAGGATTTCCATAATTAACTACAATTAAGTCAGCTTAATATTTTAAACTCAACCCATGAACGTTCATTTAACTGACTTATGGTCAAACTTATCATAATTCGTTTGAAATTGGTCACGGAAATGACCTACAGATTTAACCAAAATATAGAGTTTAGCTTAAAAGAAAAAAGCCCATGAAGATAAAACAACACAGAGATGATGTAAAAACAAGATAAAAGACAAAAACAGCTTACAGATGTATTGTACTAGGAACCCGTGATACACAAAGTTGAGATCATCACAAAAGTTCCCCTTATTCAAATTAGTTGAGTAATAGGAGATGTTACAATATTTGAATAAGGTTTGAGGTCTGTTCATAATGTAATAATCACTAGTAATGTCACAGGTTTGTACATGAGTAATATTGCTTTTCTTTCAAAAGTAGTCCTTCAGTCAATAATTCTCAAACTGGCATAATATCTCTGCTATTTTATTTATTTATTTATATATTTTGTTTGTTTATTTGGCTATATCTAAAGTTGTACATATTTAAACGTGGTAGGGGTAAGCATTCTTTAAAAATGATTAACCTATTTCAATTCAAGACCATCACTCGTTTACTGAGTCATCTGTAAAATGGACAAAGTTCTGAAGGCGGTTGGTGGTCAAAACATGCTCTTTAGTGTTAAAAAGAAGCTAGATGTCCCAAACTGTATAGATCAGTAACATAAACGCCAGACTAAGGCCATCCGCACTTCTAGTTGCACAGGGATCTACCTGATCAGGTGTATTGTTTCTTCTTGAACTTCGTTTTTAAAGTTAAACAACGTTTCTCTCTCATTTCATCCTCATCAGCCATGGCTAGATTCAGCAGATAAACTGCTCCCAGCCACCTTGTTGCACTTCCCATGGTTGTCTCACTAAACCCCAGTTCGTCTGCACCCTCACACCGTACCACAGTCACTGACCCCATGCTTTTGCCTGAATTATCGACGTCATATCCATGTGCTTGCAGGTCAATGTGCATGACGGCCAGGTATAAGTGCTACGAAGCCAACCACATCCTGTTCTAGTAAGTAAACCTTGACATCACTGACTTTACACAGCCTTTTGCACTCCTTTGTCTGCCTCTTTTAAAACGCTTACTGTAGCACCGCAACCTCCATTATTGGATTTGTCATAACAAACTTTATCACTATTGCCAAAAGATTAATCACAAGCACGGCGGAATTGATTAATGTCCAAGAATAGCAATGTGCTGCAGTGTATGAGTTTTCCAGCGAGTGCAGGAGATTAATACTCTTCAGAGTCTGCTGCACTCTGTACATTATTCAAAATGATTAATAACAAAAGTACCACGCTGTTGGTGTATTGGTCTTGTTGAGCTGGAGTTGCAGCATTTGGTATTTGATCTAAGCAGTCCTAGTCGATATTGAGCAGGTCGCACTGTACCATGAGAACTTAGACTTAAACGTGGTATAAGAGGTATTTAAAAGAACATCTGAGAACGATTGGGATGCCGCATGAAAACAACGATCACAGTTAATTACTTTCACCCCAGGCACCCATAAACCCAGTAACATATATTTAGCTAAAGCAAAAAGTACCCTCCCCATTATTAGCCATTTTTATTGCTTTTGCTCTTAGCCAGCATCTAATTAGAGCTGCTCGAGCTTTTAGAGAGCATTCATTCAGAAGAACAGGGTTGCACTTTTCCATAGCCCATGAAAAGGGCCCTCCACATGCTTCCATATTTCTGTATGGCCCAAAACTGTGAAGGCATCCATTTAAACACTCCAGAAAAGAGGGCACTTCACAACTGTGAGAGAGGCATGTTTTTCAAACAGCAATTACTGGTTCGGTCAACCGGCAGTATAGTAGCACTCAAGTTAACAGCCTGTCATGTTTCTCTCTTACAGTCCTGACAGTATTTCCACATGCTGGTACATACTGCTCTCGGGATCGGTCTTCATGAAGGAGCACATGTACTTGGCACGATGTTGGTATGTACCCCTTAAAACAACTTGATGAGGCAGATTTGGATAGAACTGAAGTACAGACCCAACAGCACATTGTGACTGCACTGCTGCACAATATCTGGTTATTTATTAATAAATCTAGTAGACATTTTTTAAAGTCATTTTATGTACGATTTGAGAAATTGTAAAATATTTCACTTTAACAGAAAGCGTAGAATTGTACAGGTTGTTTGGATTTGTTGCTCCATCTAAATCAATCAAACCTTCCGCCCCCTCAAACAAACAAGGGCGCCGCTCTGTCTTTACATTTTTAATGTCTTCTCTGCTTTTTTCGTGGCGCTATATACATTTTCATGCATTTTAGTGCCAAATTATTACGAAAAACATAATTTAATAATTTTGTAACGTGTTCATGTATTACATATTAATGTATGTATTAATATATGTATTTACCTATTAATGTAAATTCAGCTACATTTCCTTATAAGAATAAATGTTTTGGTACTGTCTACAGAGTGCTCAATCTAAGCATGTTATTTATTTCTCCTTGCTGTTGATTGGATGTGACACATCCAAAGTAAACGCACATGCATGAATTACAGTACAGTTTATACTGGGGTAATATCGATATTTTACATTCTAGTACTGCAGGAGACAGAAAATCTAAAAGGTAAAACTGAAAACGGGTTTACCTTTTAGATTTTCTTTCAGGGTAATGTATTAAGCTGAGTTTAAAATGAAATTAAAGTGTTTTAGGAGCATTTTGGGGGCATATTTGGGGTCATATTTGGGGTCTACACTATACAAATAGGCATTTTTTAACCACAACTAGACCCACTCTCTATGCGGGTGCTCTTGAAAAATAAACCTGCGATGGTTGGAGGTTTACAGTATATATAATGTACATAAATATATTCATTAGGGCTGGGAAAGTTAACACATTATTATTGCGTTAATGCATTGTTTACTTAATGCCGACAATTATTTTATTATAATGTGAAAGAGAACATTATAATAAACATTATAACAAAGGCACACTTTCTTCTAAGCAAAAACGTCTTTATTTCTCGAGTCAGTCAGCCTTGCAAAAGACTTTTGCTCATAGAGAATACTTTTTGACCATTACACCAAATATGACTTTAATAACATTGCATTTAGATACATAGACTAGTTCACCCCCATGCTCTGGACTCTGAGAGTAACTTGTTTTTCAGTTAAAAAGCTCCTTATTTGTGCAACGTGTTTGCAAACCAAATGTTATTTCACTTTTGTTCATATTGTTTACATCTGTCTACTCCTGTGTTGACAAGAGTATCAAAAACAGTATGCTGGACGAACTTAAAGGTGTGATTAATTGCCTATGGCAACCATGAAATTAGTCACAATTAAATATTTAAATCTACTGACAGCCCTAATGTATGTGTGTGTGTGAGTGTGTGAGTTTGAGTGTGTGTGTGTGTGTGTGTGTGTGTGTGTGTGTGTGTGTGTGTGTGTGCACATGTTTGTGGGTAGGTTTGTACGGTTCAAATTCCGTCTTGCACGTTTGGACATATTTTAAGAAAAGCGTCAGGATTTTTTTTCAGGATGTTTAGGATAAAATAAGCAATTTTGATAAAAGGCCTCATTTGCATTTCAGAATTGCAACAGGTAGCACTGCAGTAGTTGTTTTAAAAAAATTATAAATTGAGATCAAGGCTGATATTGTGATGCCTGGCTCAGGGCTAGCTTGCAGTCATTCATGTTGCCCCCAGCTGCTTGTGATGTGTATTTGGGAATTTTCTTAAGAGCACTGGGTTGCATACATTAGAATTTGACAGAAAATGAAAGGGGAAGACACAGAAGTGTGTGGGCGTTAGATTCCAATCCAGTCCCATGACTCCTTGCAACGCTTATAGCCAATTATAATGGGTGTGTTACTTTATTGAGTGCAGATGTCTTGAACACTAGAGGTATTTTACTGGGTGCAACAGCTTCAGTGCTATGGCTATGCAATATGACTAGAAGCTCATATCCCGATAACAATATATATGTCATGATATACAAACCCGATTCCAAAAAAGTTGGGACACTGTACAAATTGTGAAGAAAAAAGGAATGCAATGATGTGGAAGTTTCAAATTGCAATATTTAATTAAGAATACA
>JBBJLR010000024.1:2578803-2589630 GCA_037577145.1 Brachypetersius gabonensis
TCCCCCAAACACATACACATGCGGTAGAGAGTCAGGATGTACATCCTGTCTGTCGGTTGTTTACAGTCTCTGTAAGAAGTACCTTTTTTGTGGATCTTGAGTGCAGTGCAGCAGTTTCAGGTGCACTTAGATCGCTTAGCAAATCAGCTTTATGTTCAAACATCACAAAGGCTCAAGCAGTTGTGACTGGTCAGTATCATACATTTTAGGTAGGACTGCATGCCTGAGTGCAAAAATGGCTTTTACAGTAGTGATGTTTGTGAAATATGTAAATGAATCTGTGAATGTTGACTTCCATTTTTATTTATAGTTTTGGTGAAAAACGATTCAGGTCTTTAACCACTTCACAGTAAAGATGCACTATTGTGATTTTAGTAATTTAGGATGTATGTTGCAACCATATGGACAATTTTTGAAATTACCTTCTGCTTCTACTGATTGTGTAAGTAGTATGTGACCAACAAGAATTCCTAGACCAGGGGCCATCAACGTGGTGCCCCCAAGGACCAGATGAGTAGCTTGGGGGCCAGTTCTAAAAATAGCACAACTCGCCAGTGAGCAGCATCTAACGTTCAGTTTTATCATGTTGCTACTCTTCTTTGATCCCGTTTGCATTAATATAGATTTTTATGACAATATGGAAAAAAAAAAAAGCATTATAAACATAATTTATATGTGAAGTTAAGATAAGTTTAACTGGTAGCCCTTTGTATGTCTCAGTACTAGTAAAGTAGCTCTCAGTTTCAAAAAGGTTGGTGACCCCTGTCCAAGACGATGTACTGGTCTAGACAAATATTCCAGCATGCTGAGCTGTATTTGTGACATGCTGCATCTTGTACTGCATCACTGTGGTTTCAGGACATTTCTGCTGATCTAATCATCTGTATAGCCCCAAACATGTTTGTTGTTTGTTTGTTTTAAACCCAATTTTCTGTTACATTTTAGTCATTTCAATCTGCACCCGCCAGTTAGGACTCCCCCAGTCACAAAATGACTCCAGTGCCGGGAAGTTGAATTCTAGCATGTGCTTTTTCTGAGTCACGTGAAGGTACTGTATCTTTACAAACTGCCACTAATTAAACAGCTTAACTTGCTTGGAGGAGAACACGAGTGACCACTTCTGCTCCATCAGCTTACAGACACTGGCTAACATTGCACTGGGTGAAGAGGGAGAGGGAAAGCACTTCTACACTAGAGATAGAGCGAGACCAATTACACGCTCTTGGATTCCTGGTGTATTGCTGGGAAATGAACTCACTGTGTCATGATGATGGGACCAATGATAGCTGTACCACTCAGTTGTCCAGTCCTGTACTGGAGAGTATTTTTCAAGAATTTTAAAATATAAAAAAATAAATATATATTGTAGGGGTGACACCACAGACACGTTTTGGCACACGTGGCCCTAATCATTATACTCGGCATTGTCTGCATAAACCTACTAATTAGTGCTTCTATTTATGGGAGCCCATTTACCCACATTGTTCACAAACCTTTATTCACACGTTTGGCCTCACTGTGGTCATAGTGGCTTGCGTCTGCAAGAAAGGGTCATAATTGGTGGCAAAATGACAGAAAATAAATGAATAAAGTTAATTTCCTGTAAACAAACTTAGATAATGTGGTTGTAACAGTGACTTGGCCCCACGCAGCCAAACAGTCCGCACAGTTTGCATGGGTTTTTCATACTCGCGTGTGGAGTCCCACTGCTTATTATTAGTACTGAAAATGAAATGAGTGACATTTTCATAGATTTAGGAAGCAATAGGTTAATTTTTTGACTTCAGAGATGGCTTGAAAGGAACATCTTCTACTGTGTTACTTAGTACAGTGTGTGTTTGTGGGTTTCACCAAAGACGCTTCTTGTGGTCAGTGCATGCTCCTAATCAATTATAGGGCTAAAGAAAATGGGATGGGTCTTTTTTTTTATGTCTGATTGGCTCAGCCCCTAACGAGTCCTGCCACGCCTCTGAACTGTGGAACAATACACAGTTTCTGTTCTTCAGTATGCAGTACACAGCAGTGTAAGTTCAGTATGGGTTTTTCTCACAACATGGCTCAGCCCTAACAGATATCTGCACAGATCTTAACCAAATTTTCCTGGCACTCGTGCAGCCTTTTTCCCCCGTAGATATTAGATTACAGAAGACATCCCTGCTCTGTTTACACCAAATGGCTGTGATTCTGCCTCTCACTCTCAATCCAGCCAATGAAACCGGACTCTTTTTTGTTATTTGTAGAAGAGGGGGATCCTCCAGCAGCTGGAGGCAAGGCTTTCTCGCGTTCTCACTCATGCTCTCTCTCTCCCTCTCTCTCCCCCCTACAAAATGTGCCGTGCTCGCCATCTCTGCTTCCACAACAATCATCGGAAAGCTCCATGTGCTGGTTTGCCATTGGTTGGCTCGGAATAAGATGATGTCATGCTATTTTCTCTCTTTTTTTATGTTTTTTTTTTGCATTAGAGGCAAAGCCTGGGAATAGGAATAGAAGGAGAGAAGACATCCTTTAACCACAGCCTGAGCCATCTATCCATAAGAGCTGTTACAGAATGAGATAGAGTGAGTGTATGAGAGAGGCTCACTTGCTTTTATGTTGACAGCCCAGTAAATGGTAGCACTTTTTATGTCAGTCTGTTTATGGAACACCTTTTTTCATGCGAAAAGGGACGCTTCAGTCTCTTTTTAGTCCCTTTTTTCCGTGCCTCCACAGAAGTTTGCCTTTGTCATGATCACAAAAGAATGCAGAGTGGCTTTGTGCGAAAGGAATACATTAACCTAGCATGCCTTTTCAGCTGTTTTTTACGGTGTTCGTTTATGCATATGATTTCTATAGAGCAGAGGTTAGCAGTGATGCTAAGCTTTCTGATCAATAAAGATGCTACCATCTGCAAACCCCCACCCCCAGCCCCGCTTTTTTCCTTTGCTCCAAACAGACAGCCAATAGCCCTAATGCAGTACATCCCCCACCACCAGCACACCCCACCCTGGTGCTCCCTCCATTCCACCCTCCCTCGTGCACCCTACACAGGTGATGTCATTCTTTTTCTGCTAGGCTCCCCTCCCCTTTCCTCCTTCTCTCTCCCCATTAGATGCTCCGTTTTCGCCCGCGGAGCGTCCAGTTGATGGAAGCTGCTCCTGGGGGAGCCAGAGGGGCGCTGCAGCCGAGGATGCACGCTCGAAGTCTGGGCACAGCAGGCAGTCTGTGGTCCCAGGGATGGTCAGACATGCATGTCTGCTGCTATTAGACAGACCTGAGAGAGTGCTGGAGCTGGCAGGGGGGATCCTGAATGCTGCCGGTAGCGGCGTCTGACTTTTCTGCATCTCAGCCTGGAGTTCGGAGTTAGGAAGGAAAGAAGGCTTGCTCTTCATTCAGGGACAATTCTTTTAATTAGGATTTTATTGTTCCTCTTTTTCATGCTTTATGTAAAGACTGGAGCATGCATTTGGTCTTCAGTGACTTGACTGAATCTCTGCAGTTGTTAGGATGATTTGAGAAAACACTGGATTTTTCCCTGCATTGTCTTGCATCGCAAGTGGATGAGTGCTTCCAGTACTCTTTCCACAGCTGATTTATTTGATTTTTTTTGCTTTTCTGGGAGTGTTTGATGGTCTAACTTTACTTGACAAGTTACAAAAGAAGACTGATCCATTTTAATTGTAATAAATTGTTTGGTAAGAGGTCCTTGTGGATTCAGAAGCAGAAGAACAAGCTGAGATTAGTCTCATTTTGTTTCCTGACTGTCTGGTGAAAGGGGGAAAGTTTCCCTCACAGCTTGGGAAATGGCTTTCCTCGTCCGTTGCTATGCCAACTGCTTGCAGCCGTGGTCCTCCAAAGTAAGTGATGTCATAAGATATCCGCTAAGTGAAGCCTGTGTGTGTGTGTGTGTGTGTGTGTGTGTGTGTGTGTGTTTGTGTCCTGTTGGTTTTGCTTGCTTGTGAATCATGCAGCTGTTTTAGCTTTGTGCTGCATTTTTATACATAATATAAAAGTGAGGGTTAGATGAACTACATATAATGCACATATATATGTGCTATAGATTTGTTTTTGACCAGCATTTCCGAGCTACTTTAATCAGAAACAGAATTTGTAACAATACTGCTGTTCGTATTATAAGATATCTATAATTCTCAGTAAACTGATCTATGTAAATGTTTAGGCACCCCTGGTTAAATTACACACTTTATTTCTTTTCTAAATGAAACACACATCTTCTAGAGTTCTATACATTTTAAAACACTTTTTATTTTCTGAGTGTAACATATTGGATAATATGCCACTTTATGTTATGCAAGCTTCGTGTAGATGTTGTGCACTTATTTTTACTTGAGAAGTCAACAAAGCATTGCAATTGACTGCCGATGTTGAAACTTTTGTTGTGTAAATATAAACAGAACTTTCATGTTACTAGTACAAATGCTGCAGACATGATTAATAATAGGTCTTACTGTCGCAAATACAATGAACCTAACACTAATAATCTAAAATTAAGTTATCCAGTATGATTACTCTCGTTTGCTTTGTCCATTGTTCTGTTACTGTAAGTGTTGCATAAAGGCAGTTTTCCCCAAACCTAAGAACTCTGGACAGGTGCAGAACTTGGCATTGCAGTTGATTAGTGTTCTTTAGGTATGGACAATATCCACTGTAGTACATCTACTTCAGTCAGATTCAGTGGTAAACAGCAGCTGTAAAAGCAAGATAATATTTAAGTTGTTAAAAGTGTTAAAAAAAAATGTAATTTGGAGTATGATGAGGTCAAGTGCAACACATCAAAACTGACTCAGAATCACAGTGATTGCCAAAACTACTTCAGAAGCAGTCAGTCTCTAAAAGCTGTTTAGTTTAATTGTTTTTCTGACTTTTGCCCTAAGACGGATGGAATAGGCTTCGGCACCCCCCGCGACTCTTGTTAGGGATAATGGATGAATGGAATATGAATGGATTATGAATAGAATTAGATGATAGAGTAAAAAGAGAGAGAGAAATTGTCCAATCTAAAGAACCCTTATCAACTGCAAAGCATGCACATAAGTCGCTCTGGATAAGAGCCTAAGCCAAATGCTGTAAATGTACGGGAAAATTGCATCATGGACAAATTTGCAGCAACTTCATGATGCTGTCATACCATTATAGACCAAAGTCTCTGAGGAATGTTTCCAGCAACTTGTTGAAGCTATGCCACAAAGAATTAAGACAATTTGAAATGCAAAAGGGGATCCAGCCCAGTACTAACAAGTTGAACCTAATAGAGGCGCTGGTGTTTGCAAACCTTAATATACGTAAGTTAACTAAGTGAAAGATATTAAAATGGCAAAAAAATATGTAACTGCACTCTCAATAGAATTAATTCAGTTTTTCATTTTTCCCTTAAAGGTGAATTGTTACATTCTAACTGGTGAACCAATATAAGTAGAATGAAAAAATCCAGCAAGATCATAGTGCACCTAGAGCACTACATATTTTTGTTTTTATGCTGGAACCAACAGGAAAGATAGGTTGCAGTGGTGTCTGCCCGGTGGTACTGACTGTATCATATGTTCACAAAAACATCTGAGAGACATAACTCATAATGATGTATCAGATAAATAGTGTGCTTTTGTTCAGCCCATGTTGTAAATAGGTGCTGCCTGTGTATTTTCAGTAGTTGTTTTTAATAGCAATAAAATGGCAATAGACATTCTTTTACATTCAATAGACATTCAATAGACATTCAGAGTTGTGTGGTAAACAACTTGATCCCTGGTTCCCATTAAACCATTGTATGTACTTAAATGAAATTTACACCAGTTCATCTGAAACATTCAAAAGGTGATACAAGTTTTATTTTTGTCTTTGTTTAGGCCTTCTGTTTCTGTTTTAGTAAAAGACAGAACACACTCAAAGGTCTTCACTATGTTAATTAGCATTTTAAGGTGTGGCTGCTTACGTAGTACATTTGGGTAGATGTTTGCATCTTCTCTGGAGTCTTGTGATCTGGTCCCAGTAAATTTATGCAAAGTTAACATATGTTTGTCAGCTTATAAGACAATTAAGAAATGCTCACCATTTCAAGATCTTGCAGATCTAAGAATATAATTACAGTTTGAATGACTTTGAATTTGACACCCTACTATACACACACAGAGGAATAGTGTTCTGTTAAGTCAGGAGTTCTGTGTTTTCACTCATGTGACGCACTGGGATAGGTCTGAGTTGAAGGACCGCCGTCATCCATAATTCAGCGGCCAATAATGGGTCTTCAGTCGCCGTGTGCGGTGCTGCACTTTCACATCTCCATTTATTTCCTGGTGACCAGCCATCTTCGAACTTGGCATTGCAGCAAACATCCTGGCAGTGTTGTTAATGGTGCCCTGAAAGCCATTAGCATCTATTTTCTTCATGTTTACTGCTTACGTCTCAGGGAACCTGTCAGATTTCTGCTAAATCAGCCTCATCCCCTCACGATCCTCTGATTTTTTAATTTATCTGCCTTGCTTTTGATTGATTTTCATCTCACTCCACATGGGTAGCCTCACCACCTCAGTAAACAAGGTATATCACTGAACCGTGACGTGGTTTGATGTCTTTTTGACTTTGTTTACTTTTAGCATGGCAGTGTATCCTGTATCAGGATGTCATCTGTGTGCACATGTAAAAGACTAGTGCATCTGCATTTGTGATATGAAAGTGCCCTGATTTCAAGGTGGGTGAGCACACATTGTTACCATATGTGTGTGTGTGTAGTGTTTGGGTGTAAACACAGTGCTGCCAGCTTGGCCACATTCATGATCTAATGTAACATATGTTTTGGCCTCAAACTTTGACCTCATGCCTGTGTCTTTTGTTTGTGTCAAACAAAAATCACAAGTCTGTGTCAAACAGAACTCACAATACGTTTTCCTTCTGCACTGTTATAGATTTCTAAGTGAAAGGCTGCAAACTCTGAGTGGTTTGATGATCGGTGATCATGAGATAGAGAGATAAAACAAGATATAATGGGTTTTAGAACAGATTCATTGTGGAAAACACATTTTACCTTTTAAATGATACAACAAATTCAGTTTAAGATAACCAGCAATACCAGTATGTTGCTCAGGTGAGACTGATTTTGAAGGAGGAGCAGCTCTTAGTTCTAGTCTTTTAGCATCTAATGGCAGTAAGCTTTAATCTTAGATGTATGTGGCCTTTAAGCAGATAGAAAGCAGATAGGTTTTATTGAAATATGAAATTGAACCCCTAAACAAGTGGTAATACAAGGCGTAAAGTTTGTATGTGGTGATTCAGCTCTAAGAAAACCATTGAAATTAACCCCCTTCTCAATGTTCATAAGCAATCAGCTTCTTACAGCATTATTCCAGCCCTCAAAAGCAGATTGAACTTCACATAAATAGATGTATAAAGAATAAAAAAAACTTGATGCATTTACATGAATGGTGTATTGACTGTATTTTTAAAATAATTGTATGTTATGATACCCTGCAAAGTTTGCAACACCATAAATGCATGTTTGGCTTCAAAGTGTTTTTTATCTGACGGAAAAAAAAAGTCTTGGGACTGTACAACATTTTTAGTAATTTTAAAATAGCATATTTTGGTCATATTTATGCAGAAATGTGTGGCCACATCTGGCTGTGGACATTTTAAATGCACACTCAGAGGAGACCAATGCATTTCTTCTAACGCGTTCTTATAAGACTCAACTACCTTTAAGATTGTCCAAAATGAGAAACTGGACATCGTTAGACTTAAATATTCAGCTTCAGGCTACTTGTACTCAGGATCTGACCTTTTGTTGCAGCTGCGTAATGCTTTTCAGCTTAGTTTAGCTCATAGATTTCCCTTCACTCTTCTCTCATCAAAAGTCAACCTATCCCTGCCAGCAGCTCAAGGTAAGCTGCTTCTGCAGGGCGATCGACTAGAACCCAGCTTTTGCATAGAAGATTCATAATTTTACAGTGGGGGGGGGTTGGATGTGCCAGGCCTAATGCACAGTATATTGATCTTTATCGCCTCAGTTTCCTGTCCAGATGACACCTAAAACCTCCCAAGGCAGGGTAGCTAAAACCACTCAGCCTTTGTTTGGCCAATATTGCGATGTTAAGAGCCACCGTTAAATAATGCATAGCATTATTTTTGTTTGTTGTTGGTTTCATCAGCGTCACAAACAAGTTTGCTTAAGAGTCTGAGAGTCAGAAAGAGATGAATGTATCTAATAAAAATATGTTGTCTGTGTTTTGGTTGCTTTTTGGGCTGTTTTAGTGTTAGTGATGGAAAAATTGGTGAACGCCAAGCCTTCTTTGACTTGCTGAATATTCATAGTTACCCAAATCTGGGCACAATTTGGTGGTGCCCCTTTGAAAACACGCTCACTAAACCTGGCAATTCACATTCTCACTCCTCCAGGACCAGATTTGGGCATCACTGATTTATATTATCTCCATTTTTAAAAGAGTGTAGTAAAGAATGATGAGTGAGAGAAGAAGAATTACAAGAAATAATTGGTTAGATTTCACATGTACAGTGAAATGGCAGAAATACCATGTAACAGACAGAAAAATGACAGAATCTGCTGACCTCAAGCTCACTTTACAGATTTTTTCCTTTTTAGGCAAAACATTACACCAAGAGATTGTTTTTCTAAAAAAGAAAGTTGTCATTTTGTTGCACTGTAGATCTGTCACAAAAACATTCTGTAGCGTAACTGAATTTACAGAGTGCCATGGAATCTAGCTAAAATTGTATTTTATCTCATGGAGCCTGCCATACATTAAACATATAAGACTGCTGTCATTTCATATTTTTTGCCTGACTGTAGATATTAATAGCAGTTGCCTAGTTGCCCAGGACATAAAACACAATCAGTATCATTGCAAAGCATGCAATTATCCCTTCCCCCTCTACATATCATCCTAGCACCATTATTCACCATCTAGTTACTTGCCTCTGCTTCAGACGTTGAGCTTAAGTTTCACCCATGCTTCACAGCTATTCAACCAGATATCTCCATTACCTTGATGTTATTGATTATCCAGTCTTTCAAAGGCCCTTATGGAATGTCATGAGCATCTATAAATCTAAATTGCAGGGGGCTGGTCTGTTTTCCTTTTTATGCAGTTGGTGTCTTGCTATTGTTTGTTTTGAATGGGCTTCTTCACTTGTATTCAGAGAGCCAGCTGGAGGGATGTAGCGTAAAACCCCAGAAGATTTAGCCAGTGAAATCTGGTTAGTGGACAAATGGGCAGAGCACTACCTCATGCATCCTAAGGCCATGATTCCGCACCAGTGCCAGTCGACCACGTTCCAAGCCTTTCAAGACTACCTATTTCTGGAGAATTGAATGAAATATTTCAACCTGAGTACAATGTGGCAAGACTACAAGGTGCAAAGGGTGGGGTATGGCCCAGCGTTGGAATCCCTGTACTTGTAGCAGCTGTGAAGTGTTGGCCGGAAGCATCTGCCAGCTCAGGCACCTCAGCCAGACCGAGCGTTTTGCCTCCACTGTGCTTCTCAGCGTGGTCAAGCTGGCCCTGGCCCTGTTTCCTGAGCTGGCTAGCCAGAAAGAGCAACTTACAGCATCCTGTTTCTCTCACACGGACCACAGCCTCCGGTTTTCCCCTTTCAGAGCCCCAGTTTCTTTATCAGCTACCACTTTGTCGAAATGAACGGTGTGAAAGTACATCTGAATGTGTTTTTTGAATAGTTAAATTAGGGTGCACCCTTTTTTTTCTTATCTTCTTTTATTTTATTCTCTAGCTATTTTTAAATGTCAAAATACATGGGAAAAGATTGACTGCACTGAATGAATCACAACTACACGACTAAACCACAAAGACTATTTTAAACACGTGCTGTTAGTGGGTCCGTTTCAAGAGCAAGTAAAATACTTACAAATGAAAAATCATTGCAAGCAGTGACCTCTTCTGGTCCTTTTAGTGCAGCATTCCAGCATTCCCTGACAATTTTGGGCATTCGTTTTACTGATTTACAGTAGCCTCTCTAGCCCTGCGTTTATTGTGCATTGGAGACTAAACAGAACAGTTGACTCACCACAGGTCACCCCCACTACGCTCCATGAGTATTTAAAGTTGACGCCGGCACATTATATCTGGCAGAAGAAATCAGCCATGTCTGGATTACTGCACCCTTTGAATGCTTTTTATTTTGGATTGATTTTTAAGTGTTATTCACCGCCCAAGCATGTGCTATGTAAGTTGCCTTTCATCGTGTGAACAGTCTGCTCTTGTCAGGACTCGCTTCTCCGTTTTTACATAATTAGGCAAAGACTGGGCTTCTGTTTAAACCACCTCATTTCCTGTATGTCAAAACTCTTACATTTTTCAATAGCTCATCGCTGTGGAATGTACACAGTGTAGGATCTTGAAATCTTGGCCGGAGTGAGGGGTTGTGACTTCCAAAATTTTTCGTCCCGTGTAGAAGGTCCCGTGTTCCTTACTAGGGTTTGGGTTGGCTCAGGGTTGGCTGGCTTTTTTGCCTTCTTTTTGGACATACATAACTGATGGCTCTCGTTGACGTTTTTGATTTATTCTGTTTTTCATGATATCTAAAGATAAGTTGCTTTGTGTTGGGTGTATTGCAGTTCAGGACATGTTACAGTGATCATCACTTTTTTTTCTGTAATGAAGAAACGAGTTACGCTGTATTCTTGTAGTCCTTTTACAGTTACTGACTTAATGCGGTGTTCCCCAAGGGGTCCATTATTATTCCCTTTTTATATTCTCCCTGGGTCCTTTATTATTCCCTTTTTAAATTCTTCCTTTAACAGGTATTATGCAATCATTTAAAGACATTTCCTACCATTTACATGCTGATGACATTCAAGTGTGTGTG
>JBBJLR010000024.1:2589730-2620740 GCA_037577145.1 Brachypetersius gabonensis
TATATACACACACACACACACACACACACACACACACATATATATATATATATACATTAGGAAGTAGTTACTTTGTTTACATGGAGATTTAATTATATTATTAACATGAAATTAATGCAATTTAATTATGATCTGCTACTGAAGTAAAATTTTCATCTCTTACTTAATGCAGGTCACCCGGATTGTATTACTGTGGGTGAACAATCATTTTAATGATTTTGAAGGAAACCCTTCAATGACACAGTTCTTGGAGGACTTTGAGAAATTACTGGATGAAGCGGTAAGACTCATGTTCACTGTTCTGCAGTTGGTTCGTTTCAAAAACTTATTTAAAAATAACCTTCAAACATAGTGAGTAAAATTTAGGCAGTGTTAGTTGTTAAATATTAGGAGAGGTGGTGCTCTTGCTAAAGTCTTTAAGACAAGGTGGAATGCCTTTGCAGATGGTTGCCTACCATTGAGGAACCACAAGCGATTGTCCTGTGTGTAGTTAAGGTGATGTAAAGTGATGTTCCTTGGGGGGAAACCAGTGGGCAAGAAAGTTTATCTAAGGTATAAGTTAGTTAGGTGCATGCAGAACCAGAAATCAGTATGTAAATGTGAAATGTTGGGTTTGATTCAGGCAGCCATGGGTAGCCAATGAGCCAGTCAGCGAGAAGGGATGTGACGATTTCACTTTTTGGTTGATTGAAATCACTTCAAACAAATAAATATGTTGGTCAAGCTCAAAAAATTCCACACATCTGTACAGAGATGGTGGTACTAACTGCTCTTCCACTCTTCCTCAGAAAATGAAGGGTCACTTGCGGCTGCTGAACATCGCCTGCGCAGCTAAAGCCAAGTGGCGGCAGGTCACCCTGCAGAAGCCTTCCAGAGAGTCGCCGCTCCACTTCAGCGTGCAGGGCGGCAGCGAGAGAGGTTTTGGCATTTTTGTCGAAACTGTGGAGGAGGGCAGCAAGGCCGCAGAAGCCAGCCTGAAGCGTGGAGATCAGGTAACACACTTGAAAAGCGCTCCCACTGGTTACCACAAAGGAACTAATGAGCTGTGGGGCACAAAATTTGTGTAATCAAGAATGAACTCACTGTCCTTTCCTTTGTCTGCCCACCTCAGAGTATCTCTCTCCGTACACCTTGATTGCATGCCTGTCTCTCTTTCTCAGATAATGGAGGTCAATGGGCAGAACTTTGAGAACATATCCTACTCCAAGGCTATGGACATTCTGAAGAACAACACCCACCTCTCCCTCACTGTAAAGACCAACATCTTTGGTATGTTCAGGTCATCTTCATATGGTTATTTGGAAAACCTTTAGAAAACTATTAAACCCTTTTCTGCCTCCTTTCAATTAGTGTTATTTTAATTAGTACCCTTATCATTTCATAATGTAGCCTATAGTAATTCAATTCCTTTCATTTGAGAATCACCCTTACCTACCACAGTCCACCCACTTGAGTTGCCTTAGATGTATAAGTTACAATTAAGTCACAAAATGTACACATCAGGTAATGGTTTATGTAGAAACTTTTGGAAAAAAACATCAAAGGACTGTAAATACAAAGAGCTTATACTTTGATCTGCCACTAAACATAATCTTTATTATTTCCTGTCTAGTTTTCAAAGAACTCCAAAGCCGCATCAGGAATGAGAAGAAGAATGGGGGCCTCCACATTCCGAAAATCCAGGAGAAGAAGGGCAACCGCTTCTCCATCGCTGAACTCCCGGGAGATGTTGAGTTTGCCACTGACCACAAGTGCAGCAAGAAGATGAAGGCCAACACTGTGTCGGGAGGCCGCAACAAGATCCGCAGAATGTTGGAGAAGACTCGGTTCAGCATCTTGCCCCCCAAACCCTTCAGGTAAGGGTAGAGAGTTGTTTGTGAAGGAAATGGGTAACATGTGTTTGGATATGTGTAGCACTTCCCTATATAAATAGTGCATTTTTTTAAGCAGACCGATACGTTACTGTCCATCTTACTTCACCTAAAACAGACAACTTTGCAATTCAGTCAGTTGAATAGACTAGTCAATTAATAAACTACATTAGATTTGCTAAATGTAAGCAGTTTCTTCCTGCATTTCCTCAGTTTTCTGATTCTAATAAATATTGGCAGTTTGGGATTATGATACACTTTGAAATACATTAAAACACACAATTTAGTAGATCTGTTGCATGGTTAAGGACTGGCTGGCATTGATTTGATCAGAATAATGTACTTATATTGGATTACCTTGAATATACTCAAAGGTCCAAATACTTACAGCAAGGCTAAAGTGCTTGTTTGGTGATACAAAAAAGATATTATGCAGCCCAAATTTGTATAACTGTTAAAGCTGCCAAGAGATTCCCTGGCCGTATAGTGGCTTTCTGAATCCCCTGATATTCATATCCTATTTAACTGAAACATTTAATCTGTCCTCAATATTTGAACTTGCTATTCTATCCTGAACTCCATGGAAACCGGCCGTGGGAAATGGTCTCCCATCACCTGAATTATGGCTTTTTGAAGCGCTCTGATGTTGGTAATGTAAAATGTAAAATGTTTTATTCGCATTATTGACTGCTGCAATATCACAATTATTAAAGTGAATGCCAGACCGTCACATAATCTGAAAGTGTCAGACACAGTATCAACAGATTAAATTTAGGCTTTAAACCAAAATTCTGATATTTCAAAATATAGATGAAATGATTGTGCAATAGCTTATTGTAGGGAAACCAGCTGACTCTTTTTTTAAGAAACAAAAATTTTAGTTACTATCCAAAACCAGTGAGCCTTGACATCTTGTGAGTTGTATGTTTAATCTGATTGTGGTTCAATGGTGGGAAGTCCTTTGAGTATCATTTTTTCTTGCAGTAAGCTACATGTACCATTTCACCATGAATGGATTTGAAATTATATGACCTCTAGGCAACATATTATTAGCTGTTTCATGTAAAACCTTAAACTTTTAAAAACATTAAACTCTCTAGACGTCTGGTTCCAGTCACCATCGCAGTATCTCTGTCACTGTATCTTGCCAAGTTTCTTTAGAATGGCATTCTGAATTACTTTGAATAATATGGGCCTTCACAAAGCAGAAGCTTACACATGCCATCTTTACTTGTCCTGAAGCTAATCTCTGTGATAAAGCTGTTTTGTCCAAACCAGGCAAAGATGCAGTTGATAAACTGTGCTGCTGAGTACATTCCAGACATGCCAGGACCAGTTCCTGTGTTTCTGTCCGTTTGTGTTGTTGGTTCTGTTTGAAGTACGCTTTGCTTAATGCTTGCTTTTTGCTCACTGTCACTTGTCTCCTGTCTTTACAACTGCTTCACGTGCACAGGGGACTGTTTGGGTAAGAGATGCCCTCAGTTTTCTCCCTCTGCCTCTTCCTAATGTACACTTAACAATAGTAATAAAACATTTTCAGCACTGTGTAGTTGCAGTTGGCTGTGGCTGCCAATCTACATATCAGTCAAGGATCTTGTGGTTTTAATAAATAGTTCAGTCAAGGTGTTAATTAATAACGTAACTCAACAAATATGAAACTGTTTTATAAATAAGGGAATCCTTTTTTATCCTCATGTTAAAATTTAATTGTAACAAAATGAACATATATACATTCAAAGCCTCCCACAATGTGTGTTTGTTTAGTCATTACTCGACCCCTCTTCAAGATAAGAAATCACAATACAGACGTTTTATAGATTTATCATGTATTCATTATATCAATTCAGTTTGCCATAGAAGTCTTTCTAAAAGCTATAGTTACGACCTGGACCCAGTTATAAAGAAAAACTCGATATGCTATTCTTTAGAGGTTCTTCATTTATTGTCAATCGTACAGATCTTATTTGACTGTCTGTGCATCTAGTCAAAGCCAGATCAGTCAGTGGAGGGTGTAGTTACTCGTTGTACAGTCATGATATTTGCTCAGTATCATGAATTACTGACTTATTCCAAATTTGACTTATTCCAAATTTACAGACACATTTCATTCACCGTAAACTATGGCTCATAAAGGGAATCAGGAAGCAGTGCCCTCATCCCCACCAAAACATGTAACACATTTCTGTAACTAAATAATGTCAGCAGTGGAGCCCTATATAGTCAGTGCCCTGCAAATCTCTAGAATACTTCTACTGCTGTTATCTTTCAATTTTGCTAATAATTGAAGCTTAAGGGTTTAGACGTCAATAGTCACTCAATTTTTTTATCCATAAATGCACAAATACAGCTCTTCATTAAGTTGGTGCAGACGTGTAGATGTGGTTAAGGATTCAATAGGATTATAACAATATAATGAACTTCACATTGTGACTCAATGCTGTCTGTGTTCACAAACCCTGTCAGTTATGGTACACTGAACTATGTCTGTGTGTTTGTTTAAATAACTGCCTATAGAAGTGAAGTTTTGTTTATTTTTAAAGCAAGTCATACTGTGGGCTAGAACCACATCCACAAATCTACATCACTATAATGAAGACCTGGATCCTGTTTGAACAGGTTTTGTTAATATATTAGTGTTTGTTAGATACCGCAGTATTAAATATCCAGTATGCAGTAGAGAAACCATATGATTGGTTAGAGCTCCCATTTACATATTAGTATACTAATATCTCTGTTAGTATTACCAGTATCGTGGTAACAAGCGATAGATGGCACAGAGCTAGTGATGTGTCCATTAAGCTCTCCCTACCTCGGCCACAGTGCAGCCCAGTCCACATGAGCCCATTTGTCTAAATGGTCAAAGCTTGTTTTGGCCTCTAAGCTAAAATGGAAAATATTGCTCAAGAGACATCACTTCACTTTATGCTGAAGAAAAACTCCACATCACTTTTTTTCTCTTGAGTTCTGTGCATGAATGTCTCTTGTTTGTCTTGCCCTTTTTTTGGCATTATGTTCTTTTATTTCATTGTTGATTAGCATATTTCATGCAACAAGCACATTTATGTGAATGATTTTCTGTGTGTGTGTGTGTGTGTGTAATCACCAATGTTTACCCATTGACCTTTTGTTCCACATGATTTGGGTCAGGTTGACCACTCACAAGTCAGTGTGCTTTGTGAATAGATTGTGAGTTTAAATCTGTCTGTTTATTTCAGTTTCTGTGAGAATACCAACCCAAACCACACAGTGTATTTGCATGAGAAAGGTGCAAAAAACCTGAAAGGACTGTAGTGTGCACATTAACAGTTCTTTCTCTCTCTCTCTGTCTCTCTCTTTCAGTGATGGAGGTGTGGGACAGTCTCAGGATGACAGCATTGTGGGCACTAAGCAGTGCAGACACAGCGTGGCGATCATGCCAGTCCCAGGCAGCCTGTCGTCCAGTAGCCCTGATTTGCTTCAGCCGGCTACAAGTGTGCTTGACTTCTCCAACCCCACAGGTATGGCTTGTCTTTTTCAGTTCAGCACAAATACATGGAAGTAGGTCTTCCCCATTTAATTCTTTGCATCATTCTGAAAAGAACAGTAATGTTTCCAAGCAGCAATCTGATGCAGAGCTAATATCATGACACGGGTCCAAATATAGAGCAACAGCAGACAATTAAGCAAAGGCCATTCATGACCTTTCCATTATGGCGTCTCTTTTAACTGTTCAATGTTGAGGCACAAAATGCAATCTACTCTATTTTGATATATAAAGAACACTAATCTAATAAACTTTTTATTGTGATTCAGTCAACAAAAATTAATAGCAATTCACTACACACCTCAATTGTTTTTATGTTGTTACTCTGATTACACAAATCAGTAAAAAGCTTTTTATAAACCCCAATAAAAAGTGATTGTTATGAATTGTGTTTGGAATGTGTATCTTATTAGGTTACAATCAGATGCAACCAGGGTCTGTGAGGTGAAGTAGCTGTTGAGTTGTTTGTTGTTTCTGCATGTGTTCTTGTGTAGGGGAGCCCTGCATTTTCTATTTAGCTATTTTAAGGGCCACACAGACAACGTGTGAGAGAGTGGACATTCAGACAGTGAAAAATGCTGCTTCTACATGCTGTTCTGCTTTTGCATCAAATCTGTCATCTTTTATTAGCATTTCTGCTTTTTCTCTATATTTACTGCACATTTTGGGTTTTCTTATAAACTAGAGCACTGGATAGAAAATTCCAGTTGAAACAAAATCTTCTGAAATGTCCTTTAAAGATCCTTAGTGGAGAGTTTCCTTAAACTAAGCTAAAGCTCCAATGAATTTGCAGTGATGCTGACATTATATATATATATATATACTGAAAATAAAAAACACTAAAAAGGCATAAACCTAAAATGGTAAGAATGTAGGATGTGCTATAGGTAATGGAATGATTGCTTGTTTTAGTGATGTATCATGTTTACATGTTACAAAACACACACAAGTAGAAATAAAAGCTTTTCTACATAGTCAACAGTGTTACCAGTAACCTTTATATACGAATATCCATGCTGTCCCGTACCTTGTTTGCATTGAGCACACGGGAATGGAGGCTAGCCATTCATTTAGAGAATGGGGAGTTTAATCTCATTTAGTGTAGGAGATGCGCGTCTTGCTTTGGAACATATTGCCCTTGAAAGATAATGACGTATGTCGTTGGGGACGCATAAACGGCACTTCATTACCCACCAACAGTCACTGTGTATTGTTACTGCGTTTAACCATTAGCTTTCATATAGAGAGGGCAAAGCAATAATGCACATGAATACACTTCAAGTGAAAGCCTAAGGTTAGCTGGTTTGTAGAGTTGTTGTTCACTGGCCATAAAAGGATATAGGGGAAGTTGCCTCTGTAGACAGAATAAAGAAGCATCGACTTGTCCTGGGTCAAAGACAACACACTCTATTTGGTTGCAAGTGTTCCCTTGTCTTGCTTTGAATGGATGAAAAGCAAGACATTTTCGTGACCTGTCTTAATTAAAGACATATTTATGCAGCGACAGTCTAGAAACTAGTTTTTCAAATGTCAGTTTGTAAATGCAAAAGAATAGGTTAGCCGTGCCAATGTGGTCACCTTTTAATATAAGCTAGTAGCAACCAACAGGTCAGCATGACGTAATTTTTGTGATGCTAATCAGTGGTCGTTCGCATTCTGTCACAGTCGGATGCATTAGCATCTTTGACTGAACTGATCTTTTAGTGGTCACACTCGGGACAGCAGTGTGCGGAACTGCAATCAGTAAGCTCTTTGTGTGGCTAGCCACACTCCCAATTGTAAACAGATGTTTGGTTGAGCTGTTTCCCATGTGCGCGTGCGAGAAAGTGAGAGGGTGAACTGTTTTAGCAGTGACACACGGCCGAGCCTGTTACTCTTTTCGTGTTTCCAACGTCTCTTTCCTTTCTTCTCTTCTCCTTTCCTCTTTTTCCTGCCCTACCAGCTGCTGGGTTTTATTGTGAGTATAAGGTCTTTGTTGAGTGTGAACTCTTATGTTAACCCTTGGAGTTATTCATTTTTAAAGCGTCAAATAATTAGTTAATCGATTTTTACCTGCATAATGAACCATGCTAACATTCATACTGTAGCAAATTGAACAGCAACAAGCAGACAACGACATTTGCTCGTTTCATTGAGTTACAATTAATTAATATAAAACGAAACAATTCTTTTGCTTTTGCTAACAATATCCACAACTTCTAAGGGTTAATGTCCTCTTTGATTTGACTTCTATCTTCTTAGGCATGCTGCAAATCTGTTGTGTTGTTCTGTGTCTGTCTGTTGGCCGTCTTGGTGTCTAATGAAACTAATGATAACCTCTAGATATTATTAATAAAGAAAATAATAAAAAAACTGTTACAAAGAGTGACAATCGCAATATAATACAATTAAATACCAAATAAAATGTAAAAATACTGAAAACTGAAAAATGTCTATAAATACAGAGCCCTTTACCTGCAATTGTTTATATATCTTTGGCAAGAGCACACAAGAGCCCATTGCTCTGGTGAACAGCTGCATCTGATGGCCATGATATTTGAATGAAATGTAGGGAAGCGTATTAGCCCAAATTCATTCATCATGTCTTTTCTGTCTGTGTTTGCTTCATTGGTGCCTCAATGGACCCTCTCCCAACAGCAGCATTAGCAGCCCACTTGAGTGTGCGCTGCCTGGCAGTACTCTCACAAGAGCTTTAATGGCTCTTCTTAAGCATTTGCTGAAGCTGCCAACTGTGTGTATGTGTGAGAAGTAATGTTAGCTTCGGTTCTGTTCAAATAATAGGTTATTATATAGTGTGCATAAGTGCGTGATATGTAATCTTTGTGATTCTTGTTTATTTTATAGTGATGTCCTTCACCCTTATTTAGTTTTGTCTGTTTTTGTGTGTTTTATTTGTAGTATTTTCTATAATTGTGTTAATGTTTTTGCCAGACATTTGAGAGTGGTAGTTTACCATGGAAGTCTGTTCTTGGGCTCTTTCTGACCTCCCAACATTCTCTTCATTCAATAGACATTCCAGACCAAGTGATCCGCGTTTTCAAAGCAGACCAACAGAGCTGCTACATCATCATCAGTAAAGACACCACGGCCAAGGATGTGGTCTCGCACGTAGTCAGCGAATTTGGCCTCATTGCTGCCCCAGAGACTTATTCACTTTGTGAGGTGTCCATCAGTCCGGAAGGTGTCATCAAACAGCGACGGCTCCCAGACCAATTATCGAAACTGGCTGACCGCATCCAACTCAACGGCAGGTAAGAACAGAACTAGAGTTTCCTGAGTTTTGACTACATGAAGAATCGATTTGTCAAAGTAACGCTGAAGCAAAAACACTACTGCAAGGTTGCTTTCATAAGGCTATGTAATGTCAGCATAATCCTTTTATGGTAAGTAACACTTTTTTCCAACAAGTGCCCACATTCATTACACTTCATGGAGAAAAACCTTTATATGTGTTCATTGAAGGTTTATGTGACTTACGTAGTCTCCTGAATGTTACCCAAAAACAATTGAAGTGTTATAAGATCACAGTTATTTCCATATATATGGTGTGGGTGTGTGTGTGTGTGTGCGTGTGTGCGTGTGTGCGTGCGTGCGTGCGTGCGTGCGTGCGTGCGTGCGTGTGTGTGTAAAGAAAAAAATGAGTTTCACACCTGTCATTAATTCATTGTTTCTTCTGTTGATTGGTACATTTGAATTCCTCACTGTTTTCAACCATTCCATCACCATGTATGAAGGTTACCAATTTAAAATGCAGTATATCTTATACATGCTGATGGTCAGCGGAAATGCTTCCATTGGTTTGCAGTCCTGTCAGACAGCTTTGACTAAAACCTCCCATTTTTTCCTGATTTTTCACATGTGTGCACATTTCATGACCACCCGTCCTCCACTTTTTCCTAGTCTGCCAGCCCCTTATCAGAAATGGACACCCTCTGTATTCTTCCCTTTTCTGCAAACCTGCTCCAATCCATTGGGATGAATTTTTCATTGACTGGGTGTTTCCCAGTAGACAGCATGTCTGGTATCCTTCCCCCAGCACCTGACACAGGATGCTTTCAGAAGTCTAAAGGTTGATGCAATGCATGGAATTGGATCGGCATCCTGAGAGCCTTCCTTTCAACACTGACTCCTTAAACATAACAATGTTACTAAATCTGTTTAGGGCCCAACCACTATTTAAACTGCTGATTTTAAAGAGACAAAAGTGGCAAAATACAATATTTTTCAGTGGATTAAAAGCAGTGTGTTCAAAATAATGTTGCGTTCCAAAAAAAAAAAACCTTAAATAACATCAAGAGAGATATTATTGGAGCCCTTACAGTGGCATTTCTCAACTGAATTTTGACCAAATAATAAATCACTCGCATTCTTGTAATATTTTGTTGTGGTTGGTTTGCAAATGTGATTGATGGGCATGCTTCTGCTGTTGTCCAGAGTGTTTCATATGCATATGCACTGCAGATGCACTTGTCCATTCAACCACCATTTGAAGGCCCTTTCTCAAGCTGAAGAGCTGTTTCTTTTGAAGTGGTGTAAACGGGGCATTAGATCAACATGCATTACAGGTCCATTAGCTGCAACGCTTCTACATGTCTCTCTTGGATACCCTCCAAAGAAAGTGCATCAGGAAAAAAAAAATTTCCTCCTCCATATCATCATCACTAACATTATCTAAGGGATAGTTTTATGGACAAATATTTGTCCAAATATGGACAAAGTTACGGATTCAAGACTACATTTTCGGCATTTAGCAGACGCTTTTATCCAGAGCGACGTACACCAGTGCTACTACTGGTGTTTTAGCTAAATACTTTTGTTTTTCTAATGCATTTAAAGCGAACTTTTTGAGATGACTCAAGAGTATTTGAGGAAAGTGTGATGATTGGGCACTTTGACATATGAGTGATATCAGCTTCCTTTATTTGATAGCTATGTTAGCCTCAACGCTCCAGTTTTAATGAAACCTGTGTCTTTCTTTAACCAGGTACTACCTGAAAAATAACATGGAGACAGAGACGCTCTGCTCCGATGAGGATGCCCAGGAGCTGTTGAGGGAGAGCCAGATAAGCCTGCTTCAGCTCAGCACTATGGAAGTAGCTGCCCAACTCTCTATGCGCGACTTCGGCATCTTTCGTAACATAGAATCCACTGAGTATGTGGACGACCTTTTCAAGCTGGACCCTGGTGGTGGTGGAGGAAGCCACCTGAAGCAGTTTGAAGAGCTCATCAACCAGGAAACCTTCTGGGTGGCCACTGAAATCCTCCACGAGGCCAACACGCTCAAACGCATGAAGATGATCAAGCACTTCATTAAGATTGCACTACACTGTCGTGAATGCAAAAACTTCAATTCTATGTTTGCCATTATTAGGTGGGTGAAAAGTCATTTCCCCTTTTGTTGTTTTTATGAATAGTTTTAAGTGGTGTAATAGTTCAGCTGGGAAAAAACTTTAACTGAAAATGTGTAGACAATTATCAAAAGTCTGTTTTTTGGCTTGTTTAATTAATTTAAACATGTTTTAAAGGCATCCTTAATAAATTAAAGTTCAGGATGAACATCTAAAAGTAGGCTACCATCCCAAAACTACTGAAACATTTTACTACCACACATTAAGAAATATATAGAAAATAATTTGACATTTCAGAACATATGTGTGCTAATTACGGAATTAGATCCAGAACATGCTGCCATCTCTCTCTCTTTCTCTCTCTCGCTCTCTTTTTCTCTCTCTCGCTCTCTCTCTTTTTCTCTCTCTATCTCTCTCTCTTTTTCTCTCTCTATCTCTCTCTCTCTCTCTCTTTCTCTCTCTCTCTCTCTCTTCCTCTTTCTCTCGCTCTCTCTCTCTCTCTTTCTCTCTCTCTCTCTCTTTCTCTCTCTCGCTCTCTCTGGGAAATGTCTATTTAGACTATTCATGGCTCCCCAGGCCATTTTGCATGTGGCACAGGAGCATTTTTCTACACTTTAATGCTCATCAAAAGAATAACTGCATATTCACTGTTAATGGAAGCTGTTTATATTGATTGGGATGAAATCACAGCAGACTGGAATCCTAAAATAATCACTGTGATAGGGATGAAGCCGTCTGATTCAACCTTTCTTTACAGGATGTTATTAGACAGTTTGAGAATGTTTCTGTAGAAAATTGAATTATCTTTGGCCTTTGGCAGGGTGCTCAGAGCACTAAATTAAAACAGTATTTGACTGTGCATTAAATTATAACACAACAAGAACAATGCTTAGGGCCAGGTTTACTGTAAGAGGTTGATATAAAGACTACAAGTCTAGTGAATCGTAATATGTGTGTAAAGTAATATTAATTCAAGCTACTGCTGATCTCTAATGAGGACAACGCAAAGACCTGGAGCAAACATAAAAGTTCTGACAGTAAACACTAGTTGCTGCTGTAATTAAAATCTTAATGAGGATGAATTAAAGTTTCACTCATACAGATTGCAGTCAGATAGGCTTCAGCTGAAAAATCTAGAAAATGTTAAAATTAAAAGCACATTTTTTGTGTTTGTGTTTTTAGTGGCTTGAATCTTGCCCCAGTGGCCCGGTTACGAAGCACGTGGGAGAAGCTCCCCAGCAAGTATGAGAAGCTGTTTCGTGACTTGCAGGATATTTTTGACCCCTCTCGCAATATGGCCAAATACCGGAACATCTTGAGTAGCCAAAGTGTGCAGCCCCCAGTCATTCCTCTCTTTCCAGTGGTGAAGAAGGACCTCACATTCCTGCATGAAGGTGGGTAAACAAAAAATAGAGCCAACAGCTAAGAAACTGCATAAAAGCATTCACCCTCTAGGACAAGATACTACCATTATATTTTTACATGGTAACACTTTTGTAAACCAATGTAATATGAGTAAAAGGACAATACACATACATGACTCTCTATGAGGCTCAGTTACAGCATTTTTGTAGATTTATTTTCCAAAACGTCTTTGTTTTTGTTGTCTGCGCTTTATCGTGTCTCATTCAGAAAGCAGAATCCCTGTAACTTCAGTGTTAATGGCCAAGGTTTTACTGCTGTAGGTTTAATCTGATATGTGTAGATGCATTGTTAAGCGTGACATCATAAAAATGTAAAAGTAAATAAATAAATTAAAGCAGGTAGTGTGTAAAATCACAACTTAAACAATGTATACATACTTCATCATACCTAATAGTAATGCAGAGCACATTAAGGCTAATTAACAGAATGGGCTGTCGTTTTCCTTCATGTGCTTCTTCATTACTTTTTCGCCACCTCACTAGTCTGGTCCCTCTCACTTCTGCTAACAAACTTCCCTCCGTTTCTCTTTTTGTATGCCAGCATTGCTTAAGAACTACAGAAGTGAAGATAAGATAGAGAAGTCACATGTTTAGGGAAAAGTACATGTTTGATCAGTAGTCGTCACTTATAACACACAGGGGAGTTAACGAACTTGGTTTCACTCTGATATGAATTAAGCATGTGAGTGGTGTTTTAAATAGATTTCGATCAAGTTTCCTGTTTGACACATAGGACACAGTGGTACAGTATACCTAAGGGTGATGGTAGAAGTTGCTTTGCCTAAGTCAAAATCGAACAGTTGTTGCCAATTGTTTATGTCGTTTGCATTTTACCGTATGCTTCAGGAAACGACTCAAATGTGGACGGCCTGGTGAACTTCGAGAAGCTTCGAATGATCGCCAAGGAGATCCGCCACGTTGTGCGCATGACTTCTGCCAACATGGATCCAGCCCTCATGTTCCGCCAGAGGTTTGTGCCTGAAGAGTTTACCTTACAAACACAGAATGACATTTGGTTGCCACTTAATAGTCATTCATCTGTGTTTATGGAAGCAATGTTTCCATATAAGATCCAATGAAGACACACTATACCGCTTCAGACTTAATGTTTAGATAAATAAAAGAATCTACTCTTCTGAATTAATGGTATAGAACAGCTGTTTGTTGGATGAGCATTCAGAGAAGTGCTTATGCTGTGTGGAACAATATATTGTCAGACACAGGCTGCAAGTGCAGCTGCCTTGGTTGAACCACTGATGTGCATGTAAACACAGTGATTGTTTCCATCCCAGGAATTCATATGAAAGCTTAAATTAAATTATACTGATACAGTGCACAATTTCCCTCTTGAGCAAATGAAGGCTGCGTGTGATGCAGACTGGTGCTTGATATAACATTAGCAATAAACCTGCAAAGAAAGCACCTCACAGCCTTGCCACCTCCATGCCACATGTATGTATGCCACCACCATGCCACGCTTATAGCTTACAGGACACAAAAAGCAACATTTAATAAAAACAATTTGGCAATGCCTTACTTGGAACACGGCTACATGACAGTCAAGTTTATTTCTACAGTACATTGTCATGCACAATGGTCATTCATTCATTCAATGGTGCAATAGAAATGCTGATATTTAAACGAAGGTGGAGAACAGTAGGGCCATTTTTGCTCCAGTTGGTGCATATATGACATTAATGGTCAGTTTGTTCCAGCCATAAGCAGCACAGTGGATAAACACCATGTCATAATTTTTAGTCTTAGCTCTTCTCAGCTCCTGCAGATCTAAGAGACCAACCAGGATTTAATATACTTCAGACATATCAGAGATGTGTTTGTGGCCTAAACTGCTGAGTGACTTGTACACAATAAGTAAAGCTTAGAAATCAATTCTGTACTGAATTGGCACGAAGTGCAAAGACCTGAGAATTGGAATGAATGAAGCTGTCTAATGAACTTTTTCTGAATACCAGTAAGAAGAGCATTGCCGTGGTCATGAGTGGTGACAGATTTTATTTAATAATATTACAGTCACCCTGCAATTACCAGTGTCCATTAGCCCTAAGGATATCTTGTCATTATCAGTAATGGTAACATGACACCTTGTATCACCAGACATAATCTGACTTGATAACACATAACAGCATGTGACATCTGCCGTGGCATGTCTGTGGCATGGTTATGGCAGTGTTATGTAGCAGGGATTCATTAAAGTGTTACCACATATTGCCATATTGCTGTAGAGCTTCCATAGGTTTCGCACATTCTAGGATGACTAGATGGTGGCCACCAAGCAGTGTGTAATTTCTTAATAACACAGAAACAGTTTGTCTTCGGTGGTGGTTTCCTGTTTACACGTTTGCCGGTGTGTGGGGTTGTATGTGTCCTCTTTCTGATTTTCTCTTTGCCCTGCTACCTTCCACTCCCTCCCTTTTATTGCTCTTGCTTGTAGGAAGAAGAGGTGGAAGAGTCTAGGGTAAGTCTCTGTCTCTTTCTCCGGCTGCATCCCTGCATGCTCTCTGTATGCATCATCGTCATTAACCCCGTCATACCCATTTCTTTCATCTTCTTTCCTTTGTACACTGAAAAGTATAAAAGCTTGGAGGATCTGGCCATGACTGGCTGTTTTATCATCTTTATGTTGTTTTTACAATTGACCTTGTTTGCTTTTTGGAACATGGTGTCATCAATTGTTTTGAACAAGTTCCTGGTTGCATGGTTGCATCAACTATTTAGCTCTGGTGCGCAAAATGCAGACAAAAAATGTGTGAATGTGCAGAATGCCTTTAACACGGTTATTTGTTTCACAGCTGATCCACAGGCAATACAGGCAATAGCTTAACTCACTATTTCCGGCTTCTTCAGTCAATTCATTTCATATCTTCATGATGACAAACATCAACTAATGGAAACATAATCTAAGACTGAAAAGCACACTTTTTGGTTTTGGTAACAGCTTAGTTTAAGGTCTCAAGAAAAACAAGAAAAAGGGGAACTCTACTGATTTATTTATTAATTTAACTGTGATTATAATTTCTTAGTTAACTGAGGACAACTATTCTGTGTGGTTTGATGTGAAATACAGCCATTGTATTGAATAAAAAGCATACCTTCAGAATTGTATGTAATTTGCATTAAATCTTCAAAAAAGTATTCTCTGGAGAATGTCTCACAACTTATTTTTCTCTCTGCCAGGAATACAATGTAAATATACATTTTAGGCTAACATTATTTGCAGGACTGCTGTAAAACATTGTCTCAGGCACCATGCTGCATAATAGTACACTTAATTGTGTACATAATCGAATGCCACATTTCACATGAAACCACATCAGAGAACTTTGTCTTAATGTTTGAATTATGCAGGAAAAATCTGTAACATTCTCTTTTTGGTAGGAACCTTCAAACAGTGTTATCAGCTTTCCAACCCAGATGGCATGCTTGTTACTTGACTTTTTGATTGTTTTCTTTCATTCTCCATTCTTGTCGCATCCACAGTAAAAACATTTTCCCTCTATCCATATAATCAAACGCCTTTTCTTCCTCAGGTCCTTGAGTCAGGGCAGCACCAACTCAAACCTGCTGGACGTGCAGGGTGGCCATAAGAAGCGAGTGCGGCGCAGTTCGCTGCTCAACGCCAAGAAGCTTTACGAAGATGCACAGATGGCCCGAAAGGTCAAGCAGTACCTAGCTCACCTGCACGTGGAAACTGATGAAGAGAAATTCCAGTTCATGTCACTGCAGTGTGAGCCTGCTTATAGCACCTGTGAGTACACAGCTTACAAAAAAGGTGCCATGGCTGTATTGTATGTTATTCAGAGATGAATTATTGACTCTTGTTTCTACCATAGAATACCATAAAGGGATTCTTTTTACAAAATGACTGATGACTGATATACTTCAGGAAAAGTCTATGCACTTAACTCTATGCACTAACAGCGTAGAGAAATGACAAAATGACTTGTTAGTGGTTCATCTTTTAAGGAAAATTTGATGACTGGGTTGTTAGAATAAAATTGTACACTGTGGGATATCATAAAGGCACAGTATATAACACACCTAAATGAGGGGTCAATTTGAGATCAGAAATGATTGAAAAATGCTAAAATAGCAAATGAATGGGGGTCTGCTGCCCTTGTGTTTATTAAATGACTTCATTTTGTACTACGTTTCTCAAACGTAATCATGTTACTTTGCAGCATTCAGTCCTACCCCCCTCTGAGTAGAGGACATGCACCGACTGGTGGAGAAACTGTTAACTGCAGCGGGGAAAATTGATTTTCAGTTCATGCTGTCCACCAGACTGTTGACTGTTGGTTAAGCGAAGGTCCATTCATGAACCCTTGAATATCCATTCATGAATATCCAAATATTTTCAGGACTTCTTTCCCAATTAAGAACCCTTCTGTATCCAGTGAAGCTGCAATGATGGACATACGTGTTTTCCAAACAAAATTAACATTAATGGTGTGGCAAATCTATGGATAATATATACAGTCTATATACATGGCTAATCTGTAAAATAAATTACAGGTTCATGGGGAAAAAACATTTTTGGAGAAGAACAAATTTTAAGGCAAAAAATATATTGTTATAAACATGTCTAAGTACTCATGTCAGATAGATAGACAAACAGACAGACAGAGATAGAGAGATGGAGGTAGATAGACTGGGTGGAGCGAGTGGAGGTGGCTCAGTGGGTAGGATACTCGCCTCCGGACCAAAAGGTCATGGGCTCGAATTCTACCTTCAGCAACACCACTGGGTTCCTGAGCAAGACCCTTAACCCCAAGTTGCTCCAGGGAGAGACTGCCCCCTGTAATTAGGGATTGGAAGTCGCTTTGGATAAAAGCGTCTTATAAATGACGTAAATGTAGACACAGGCATCGAAACTATTTTTGCTGTAGCATTGCCATTTCTCGCTAGTTCCTTTTTGTACTTTATTGTATTTTTTTGTCTCTGCAGTATCAAAGAATTTGAGTGAAAGGAGATCCACCAAATCAGACATGTCTCCTGTTTCCATGCGCTCTGCCCCGTCCTCCAGCAAGTCACAGAACCGTGTCTCTCAAGTCCTGCAGGTCCCGCCAGTCAGCCTCTACCCCCTGCGCAAGAAGAGCATTGCCAAGGACCTTGCAGCTGCTCACAGTAAGTGTATCCACATGGTTATGCTGGCTAGATTGTAAAAGGGCGATCATTGCTGGGGTTTGTCAAATTTTGCCTTTGCATCTAATCCTAGTTTTGGAGTGTTCCTTCCTTGTGATTTTTTAATATTTGCTATTATACACTCACTCAGGAAAGGTTTTTTAATTAGCTATTTAGTAAGTTATAAAGCTAATATACCATCCAAAGAGTACTCTTCAGGACATTGACTGGGAACCGCCGTCATTATATGAAGCTTTGATGAGCAGTTCAGCTTTGCACAAATTAACACTGCCCCCTGCTGGCTGTGTGAAACAGTGAGTTTGAGAGAGATTCACTGGAATCCCTAGCAGGACTGAGGGGATGAATGTCATCCTCTTAATGTGTCACCTAATTTGTGAACTGCTTACATGTATGCATTTTTTTAAATAATATTGTTTTTAAAAAATATTATTTGTTTGCCATTCAAATGTTCACTGAATACTGTAGTCATTCCACAGAAGAATGTTTCTCATTTAGTTTTCCAATCATAAGTTCCCAAGCAAACCTCACTTTCAGGGGTTTACTTAAAATGAACAGAGTTTCCATTTAAAAGCACAAAACCTTTATAATGTGTGCTTTCTAGAAAGACTACATTTACATCGAAAAACCCTATTTTGGTGGCCCGCTTCGACTGCAAACTATTTTTTTTTTGTTTTCCTATCTGGAACAAAATTTAGAAAGCAATGTTTGTGTTAAAGGTTACACGGATACAGTATGTTGTGTAGCTATAGTATTGTGTTGGGTTCCAACTAGTTCCCTGTGCTCTGCAGATTCCAGTTCACCACAGGTGGTGAAGAAGACGTCTATTTCGGCAGAGGAAGGTAGTGGAAAGAGGGCTGAAGATGCCACATCCACTGTCTCTTCTCTTTACTCCAGTCCTACAGTGTCTCCGCAGGCGTCTCCACGCAAAGGTGAGACCAGGCATACATTTGTGATGCCAGACGTGTAGTTATCTTTAAAGATGGGTGAAGAAAAACATTGAGTAGCTAATATGAATGAGCAACTGCCTACTTTGTTGTTGGTATCGTTGTCCATTTATAACATATATATAAATAATTAAGTGTAATACTTATATGCAAGCATAAGGATCTAAGCAACTATGACAAGAGCCAGTTGTGCTGCCTGAGTCCGCAGGTCTTGGTATGCATTGAACTCACAAGTGAGGGCTTGTCTGGTCTAGTCTGAACCCACTTAAAAAGCTAATGCTGGCTATGATGAAGGTGTGAGAACACAGTGTGTTGCAGCTTTCTTTGAACAGGGCTGCATAGCCATAGACTGGTGACAGTGCCAGTGCTGCCAAATCCACCATTGAAATCGGCTACACTGGGCATTAAAACTGACCATGGGGCAATTGAAGAAGGTGGCTTAAGCTGATGAATTAAATACACTCCCTAACATTGTATTCTGTCCATTCTGTCCTGTCGTCCATCTTATGCAGTGAGCAGTGCTGCCAAATTGCAAGACTCGGGTCAGATGAACCTGTCTGGCTCCTCATCATCCCTGACAAGTGAGGCCAGCACCAGGGCAGGAGGAAGCAGCACAGTGTGCGGTGGCAGTGGTGGAGGCCAAAGCTATGGTATAGGTGGGACATTCCTTCAAAAACTCATCCAGAAGATGACCCGGCAGGCCAGCAGGAAGGTCGAGGTGGAGGCAAGGGATGAGCAGACAAAGGCAGGCTCAGAGATCCAGAAAGGGCAGCAGTGCTTCAGTAGAAAGCGCTTCCAATCACCCTTCAGGTTTCTGAGGGAGAGAAGCACATCCAGGGATAGACAGGAGAAAGCAGGAGAGAGCAGTACTACACATCCAGGCAGTGCGAAAAGGAGAAACTGCTAGACTTTTCGTAGCTGACCAGAGAGAGACTTAAAAGGAGGCAAACTGTTCGACTGAGGGATAAGATCTTGAAGGACAGGCTGAGGGATCAATGAATTTTGAACAAAATTATCTGTATAGTTCCAATAAAACCATTAATAATATGTAGAGTGCTGTGTGTGATGTAACCAATGGAGAAAGAAAACTGAAGAATTAAGACAGAAAAAGTGCTTTTAGGCAAGTAGTTTAATTAAGCTCCTGATGCTTGTTGTTTAGCTCTTCTTTGTTTTTTTAACCTGTCATGTCAGGCAGCTTAGCATGCAGAATGTGAAGCTGAGTGCAGTGACGTGCCACACACCTTTGTTTTGCCAAGTGGTGTTTTATGATTCAGTATATGCTATTGGAATGGTTGTGATAATTTTTTTTTTTCTGCATAACTAAGCCAGATATGACAGGGAGATAAAAGACAGGGGAAGAAAGAAAAGAGCTAAAAGAGAAAGAGAGGAAAAAAAAGAAAGGAAAAGACTGAAAAACACATTTCACAAACTGACCACACATACACAGAAAGAGAACAATCATACAAACCGGCGGCAACACTGTAGCGATATGTATGACTTTTGTTTTGGCCTTTCACTCAAAACAATCATGTGCTTAGTTGTTTGTAGATGTGTGAGTGTCACGTCGCCAGGGGCTTCCCCAAAGAGAACAGGCTGGTCTGCAGGCGTTCATGACTTTTAGTATGATCTTTATTTACACAAGAGAAACATAAAGTGGCACGAGGGCCAACAGACTGAACATAAACTTAACATAAACATAAGGCTTTTGCGATGGTGGACCGACAACTAGGGTCCACCTAACTTGAACTTAAATACCACCCCCAAACTGAAATACGCAATGACATAACAGAAACAATTACTCATGAGTACACCCGCAGCTGGACTCCATCCTCAGGCCGGGTGTACTCATGTCAAAATAAGAGTCCCATACAAAAAACTCAAACTTAAAGCCCCAGCGCCCCCCAGTGAGCGCTGGCCAGACGTCACAGTGAGCCTTAATGGGACTCTTTAAGATTCTATTGAGTTACGATTATAATTTTAACAATTCAATTTGATGTGATATCGCAATGCATCACAATATCCCATCAAATTTTCTGATGTTATGTTTTCAAATACAAATACATGCAGTAAGTTCCCATTTTTGTTTACATTATACACAT
Organism: Brachypetersius gabonensis; assembly: GCA_037577145.1. NCBI lineage: Eukaryota > Metazoa > Chordata > Actinopteri > Characiformes > Alestidae > Brachypetersius > Brachypetersius gabonensis. The sequence continues at coordinate 2,610,103 of JBBJLR010000024.1, forward strand.
AAAATTATAAACAAATAAATAATATAGGAATAGCCTGTCAAAATGTAAAGGGAAACTGTGACTATTACATTGAATTGTAAATAGAAATAAACAGTATATGCCTAGCCTACATCTTGCATGAATATAGTCAGTCTTCAAAAACAAAACATTCTGCAGTGGTATGATATAAAAATTAAAATGTCTTTAACAGTGCCTGAAACCTGGCGCTATCCATGGTGGAATATGGCCATGTGTGGGGACGGTACATTTTTTAAGGATACCTCAGTAGTTCCACTGGCAGTCCTGGGATTCAAACCCACGACTTTCTGATTGCAGGGCGAACGCCCTAAACATTAGGCCACCAGCTACCTAGTAGTGTTCCTTTTAGCACCTCTGACGGAAAACGGCTATGAGATTTTTTAACTTGGTAGTGCTCCCGACATGTAATTTTGTGTGAAGGGCTTTACACACGTTTATGCTTCCCAAACTTCATAAAATCCAAAAATGTGTGCAGATATTGGCTTTTAAAACATTTGGAGGGTTTTTAATCTGTCTGCCATTTTGATCCGGCACATACGCGACTCCTGAGATCAGTTAGATAAGACTAGATACTCCTACACGGTAGGGCTTTAACAGAAAAGCTGATTAGTCGATGCATCGACATCAGAGGCACAAGTCGACGCCCCCCTGAGAAAAGTCGACAAGTCGTGTTTTTGTTTTCCTCTCTTTGTGTGCCTGCATGTGTGATTGGCTTACGCTGACACGCGTTATTATAGTCCTTTTATAAAACGGGCGGTAATTATGGCACGAGTGGAATCTAAACACCACAACAAGAGAGACATGGCAGCAGAGGCAGTAGGAAACAGACACACATCACATATGTGAAGATACTTCAGAGAAACAGCACAGTAACCTGCACAATCTGCAAGTTGGTGTCAAAGTACAGTAAAAGTTCTGCACGGCTTAAGTTCGGCTTAAACTGTTCCCACTTTCTGTTGTGCAATTACATTTACCAGAAAATAGGCCTTTGTTTTGTTTAGTTTAACTGTCATGTTAACTGTTAATGTTACAGAAAACTTTAATCAAAATTGGTCATTTTTGGACACCTGTGTTCCTGCGCTGCGCGTGTGATAGCGTCATCAACGACTAGATGACTCGACTTCGACTTTGTTGTCAGATAAGTCGATCTGAAAAAAATCTGAAGTTATTCATTCATTTGATTAAGTCTGGACACTTAATCAAACCAACTCTGTTAGCCATAGAGGGCCTATCTGTCTATAACCTCCTTCACTGAGGCCCTCTCTTGTTATTTATTCTCTATTCTTGTTCCTGTCTCTGGGTCGACCCGAGGAGGACGGGTTCCCCTTTTGAGTTTTGGTTCCTCCCGAGGTTTCTTCCTCCAGTTGAGAGTTTTTTTCCTCGCCTCTGTTGCCTCTGGTTTACTCACTAGGGGCTCAGACCTGGACTTTGTAAAGCTGCTTTGTGACAACCTGGTTGTAAAAAGCGCTGTAGAAATAAAACTGAATTGAATTGAATTAATGCCCTTCTACACAGAGCAGCACTGGGCACGTGCGTGCAGATCGGACAGAGATGTTCCTATTACTAGAATCTTTATGCGGCAGGCAGAAAATCACCAAGCAGTGTCATTGTGATATTATCAGTTATGGTCAGCCATTCCATTGATGCAGACGTGTCTACATCTGCATCAAAATGCAGTCAACTATGTGATTAATTTAAACACCTGTAGTAAATTATCCATAGTTCCTTTTTCATTCTTCACCATTTACAGGTCTTCTGCAGCAAGCCATGTTCCTTTATTTAGGGATTCCCAGTCATACTTTTAACACACCTTAACACACCAGGGGCAGCTGGTTGCCTAGAGGTTATGGATTTTGCCCTGCAATCAGATAGTCGTGGGTTTGAATCCCAAGACTGCTAGAAGTACCACTGTGGTACCCCTGAGTAAGGTTCCATCCCCACACACTGCTCCCTGAGCGCCGTGTTCCTGGCTGTTCACTGCTATACTTTGTGAATGGGTTAAATACAGAGAATGAATCTCATAGTTCACACTGTGTGCTGTGCTGTGTTCACATATGACAGAATGGTCACTTTACACTTAACACCTGATCCAGTCCTTCCAGAGTGAAAGTTAGTGTTGTAGTACTAAAAACTAGCAGGATTGCTTTGCTTGTTTAAATTAAAGCTAAAATAAGTGTTTTTGTTTAAGTTTTGTTGCCAGCTTAATGTTCCCTCTTTGTAAGTTTCAGTCAGTGTTTTTAGAAAATTTTTAAGCTGTCTATAAATTGATGAGTGGCACTTGGACAGTATCCCTCTGTGTGTTTTTCTGGCAGGGTATGCTTTGATGACATCGGGGAGGTCAGACCAGTCAGACTCGAGCCACAGTGAGATTTCATCTCGCTCCAGCATAGTCAGTAACTGCTCAGTGGACTCCATGCCTGCAGGTCCTTCAGAAGAGCGTTGTGGTGTCAAGACAGAAACACCACTACACGTATACCCTGCCTCAGACCACTGCCAGCCCTGCACAAGGTATTCGGTTTTCAACTCCCTCTCTCCCTCTCTCTGTTTGGTAGAACTCTCTGTAGAACTTTAGTTCTATACCAATTTAATATGAAGGCTAGGTAGGTCATGTAAAGTCCTCATGAGCACATAAAAATTGTATGATTAGTGCAGTGAAACTGGTAATCCTGGCCTTTTTTTAGTAATACTTTGTCTTGTACTGCATGTGTACAGTAGTTTTGACTCCAAACGTCTGATACAATTGAAAATCTGTGATTTTTTATTTTTAATATGAGCCTGGAAATAAACAATGAAAGGTTTTAGATAATAACATTCTGACACTGACCATGTTCAGGCCCTTCAGCTTCATTTTTTAAATCGTATTCCTTCCATTAAAGTGCATATTCATTTGAGAGTTGGGTTTCATGCAGACTTTTGCACAAACTTGAGAGAGTCCTTGCCAACTCAAGTGAGTGCATGCAAAGCAAAAGGAGGACATACCAGATACATTAAATATCAGAATTCCTTGATAATGTTTTTTACTCACATTGCCATGATGGTGCTATAATTTATAAAGACAAATGTTAGAAAAGTAAGCAAAATAAAGCTTTGGTCATTAACTTTTGGACACCGTATCACTGGATAGTGCAGTAAAACACTATAATAATACTGAAATCACTCAGAATTCAACCCTTTTTCCTGTATAGCATCAAATACCGCTCTATAGAAAATAAATATGAACATTTCTACCCAAAGAAGGCACTCAGGGGCAGTGTTATCCCAATCACTAAGTGTGACTCTCTAGTACCTGAGTCTCTTATCTGACTTTACAGAATGGGCACAAAGGTGCAGTTTTCGGTGCATTTTGTGTCCGTGTGTCTTCTGCTATTAAAAGAATACTTCCAACAGAAATGCATTAAACAGGGTGGTTTTATTGGCCTGGCATATTTTACTGCATCCTCTGATGGATTAACAATGTATCTGCTTTTTATATGAGCAGTTTTTAATTCCTGCCAAGGAAAAGGTTTTTTTTAATGGACAGGCTCGATCAAATAAACCATCAGTGGTGGGTTTCTGTGTACCAAGCTTTTCACTGGCCGTTGTAATATCTTAGACAAAAATGTAGTCGATTTATTGAAATATTGTTTATTTGTCTCTGTAGTAAAACCAGCTCAGCTAAATAGGTTTTCATGATCTCAGGCCGATGCTGTGCACAAGTAGTTTGTTTCATTGCCAGAGGTATAAATCTTAAAGTTATTGCCTTGATCATAACGTTTTTACAATGCCTGGAGCGCACAACAGTGCCTCCAAAATTATTTAACTGGAACACATAACCTTGCAGCTTTGGTGGCAAGGTGACTAGCAGAAGTAGCCTTTTTTGTCTTGGCCAAGCTATGAAGTGTGTGGAGCTCGGAAACAGATTTGGGTAAATGCGGTTTATAATTTTTTTATATTATATTAAAACACAGAAGTAACTTATAAGTAACATATTTCCCAAAATGTACACACACCCCACAGAAATCTCTGCATGTTATACACACATTTCAGAACTAGAAAAATGTATTTGCTATGTTGGAACATAACGTGTGAGCTGTGCAGAGGTTATGATGTTTTTTTTTGTTTGTTAAAATCTGAAAATAAATAAATCGTGTACTAAAAAATAACAGAATTTCCTGTATGTTTTCCTGTATGTTTTCCCTTCAGAAATGAACAAAACATGTAGTTTTTTAACTGAGGATGTTCAGTTTTTTATATGACTATACTTAGAGACAGTATAGTGTAAGATTAGGTTCTTGTTTAGGCTTACACTACAATAACAACGTTCGGAATTTAACAACAGATTCTTTATTTTTGTTCCTAAACTTGACTCATTGTAATGAATAATTAACATTTTCCCAATTGAGCATAATAATCAAGAATATCATTTTGGCCTGTTACGACCAAGGATAAAATAAGGAATTTGGAGACAGTATTGTATGTATTGTCTCTCTAGTGTATTTGCGTTTGTACGCAACTAAATCTGTGTTGTTTTTTTCTGCTAGTTCGTCCTTGGTGAGGCACCCAGTGACTAGAGGTTCTACTTTTGCCTCCTCCACCAGCACTGAGGAGCTCACCCCTGACCACACCTCGATCTCTGAGGCCGCAGATAGCGGCCGTGGAAGCTGGACGTCCTGCTCCAGCAATTCCCATGACAACTTTCAGAGCCTTCAGGCTCAGAGGGCTCTAGACCTGATGAACCACAGGAACCCTCCGATGGGCGGTCCGATTGCCGAGGTAGAGGTGGGACCGGCCTGGCCAGAGGACCGACCGGCTGGCAGCAGGCATTCTGGGGACAGTTCAGATCTGAACCAGTCCAGGCAGAGCTGGGCTTCCTCCAGCTCACTCTCCGACACCTATGAGGGAAGCTATGGCACCATAAAGCGTAAAGCCTCTGAACACTCAGGTCAGGGAGAGACTGCCAACGGACAGCAAAGCACAGACTCCGCATACAAAACAGTCACGTCAAGCACAGAGAAAGGACTCATAGGTGAGTTCTTCAGCCACATGTGAGGAGGCATACGGATGGTCCCCTGCAGATGTTGTCTTGTGTTGTTGCAAAAGGCATCAGCAGATTTGATTCCTCTGTATTCACAATGAAATTAGGCATTTCATCTAACACTAGAGAAAGGTAGAACTCTGTGAAGACGGTCCTCTTATTGCTGTGTAAAGTTCACATTACCTCTTGCAGTTTCCAGTCCTTTTCTTAAAGCCTTTGGACCAGGGGTCACCAACGTGGTGCTCGCAGGCACCAGGGTGCCCCAAAGGACCACATGAATAGTCCGTGGCCCTGTTCTAAAAATAGCACATCTCCTCAGTGAGCAGCGTCTACATTTAATTGTATCCTGTTGCTATTCTATAATCACCTTTGCATTTATATAGATTTGAAATGAGAATATCTAAAAAAATGCATTATAAACATGTTTATTACACATGAAGTTGTGATAAGTTTAGGTAAAATCTGTTTGGTGACCCCTGATTTAGACACTGAACAGATTCAGTTAAGGCCAGTACTAGTTCATGTGAAGGACATAAACCTGTTTGTCATCTTACACAAGCAATGCTGCAGTGGTTAAAAGATTTATATTTCTGAATGATAAAACATTTTCAGATGTATTCCTTTCCTTAATGCTACGGTTAACTAATTATTTATGTCTTTATTTTGTATTTAATAGTAAAGTTTACCCTGTTAGTGTGTGAGTAAGAACTACACTTGGGTCCCCATGTATTCCTTCATGAAGTTTCAAAATACTTAAGGATGTAAATGAGCCAGAATTTATATCCCCACTACATCCCAAATTCAATAAGTGTAGGGAGCACAGGGTGTTTCACCGCTGCATTCAGGTGGAACTTTATAATGAGCACATATTTTTTTACCCAGTTTGAGACTATCCCCACACCTGACAAAGAAGAAGACAAACTGCCAGTAGACCCTAAGCAGTAACACCATCTTCTTACTCTTCCATTGTGTTGTGTGTGTATATACAATAACAGCATATTTTGTGATTAATCTTGTAAGGTTTTTAATATGTAACGAATGAAGCATTTTGTCACATGTGGTATTCGAGAAATGACATCACAGTACAAATAAATGCATCCGCATTCAGGTAATTCTAGGCATTAATAATGGAATACATGCCCCCAAAAATATCACAAACCCATTAACCACAAATCTGCTGCTGCCTTCACTGTTGCATGGTTTGAATGTGGTCTTATTTCTTTTATGTGGTCTGTTATTTTGTGAACATCTCATTAATTTATGTGCTCCATTTTTCTTTTTGTTTGCTGTCTGTCTGCCCCCCCCCCCACCCCCACCCCCACCCCCACTCCCACTCCCACCCTACCCTGCCCCCCATTTTCCCTGCCGGCCAACAGTGTACTGTGTAACCTCACCCTGCAAGGACGATAGGTACAAGGCCCCTCCCCCAACTCCTCCCGGCTACCAGGGCCTGGCGTTGGGCGACGAGGGTGGAGCGCTGCGGCCGGCGCATTTAAAACCGCCTGACTATAGCGTGGCCTTGCAAAGGTCCAAGCTACTACAGAGCTCCAGCGCATTGACCGATGCGCGAAGACTGGTGGCCGGTCAGCGTGACTCCCTTGCACGACCTCCCAGTGTAATCCTACAGGCTCTAGCAGATAGCGAGGAGGGTATGTGCTCCAAAAACCCTGAATCAGCATGGCAGCATGGCCTTGCCTGGCACGCCTGCTTGCTGCTTGACAATAGTTCATACAATAGCAGTCTAAAGTGTGGACACATCCACTAATGAAAGAAAAATAGTTAAGACTTGGAAGCTGTGAGATATCATTTGTTCTAAATTTGTCATTTGTTGAACATTTTTTATGTTAAAAGAAGGCTAGAGTTCTGTAACTAAGTAACCGCCCCCATTAGGTTTAGTTGTGAACACACTTGGCTTTCTCTTAAGTAGTTTCTTGAGGAGTCACTTAGGTTGCTTTTGCAAAAACTCGAAGAAGATACACGTATGTTAAGACCTTGTTGGCTGTTAAGCTACATTTTAAAACGTGTTTTGGAAATAAGTTCATATACAGGCTTTAATTTGCAGTTTATTTATTTATTTGTGAATAGTTATTTACTTGTGTCCAAGCTTTTTACTGATATTGTTTGTTTTCATTTGAAGTGAAGCTTGATTTATCAAAATTTCTGCATTTTATTCAGTTGTCAGCAGCGTCATTCAGAGTGTCGGATCTGAAATGGTGCTTTTTTGAGAGATTTCTTTACTGTTGTGGTGACGGTAACATGTAATGCACGTGTAGCCATTTGCTTTCCAAGTCAATCTGTGTCTCTGTTTATTGTTGATAATGGTTTATCTGGAACAAGATGTTTTTAGGGTCTTTCTTCTGATTCTGTCTTACAGTGAAGTGAATGTACATTTTTGCCCTCTTATCTAAAATGACCATAAAAAATGAGCCTCTCGGGCACCCACTGGTATATTTAAAGCTACTTTTTGTAATAACTTTAGTTGTTTAGGACATCTTGTTTCCTGTCACCACCACAAAGAATGGTTCTAACAGTAGTTTTACTAGAACAGTACATTTCACATCAAGCCACTCTGACTGACCTTGGTTGCATCTTTAAGTATGTAGAAAGTTTGAGAAATCGGTGGAAGTTTCGGTCTCCTCAAAATGTTTTCGAAAAGATTTCAGTGTAGATGTATTTTAAGTGCATCTGTCCTGATGTAAGGAACAATTGTTTTAGAAAGATACGTTTAAAGCAGTCACAACCCATTGCTTGATTCTGGTAAGCTTTCTCTGTTTGATGTCTCTTTTTTTTGTAGTGTTTCTTGTCGAAAGTAGTTTTGTGTGTTTGTCTGGTGTGTTCAGTTGATCACTCAACCTTGATTTGCGTCTTTGTCTCTCGTAGATGAACAGGTGTCAGCGGTGTGACCCCAGCAGTGTGTGGACCAGAGATCCCAAGGAAGACCGCTCCATAAGCTTAAGCCTTTCATCTAGAGCACAACCCTCCCGCCACCAGAAAACGTGCCACAGACACACAGTGCAATCCCAGACTTCTTTTATTCCTCCTTTTTGGACCATCTTCCCAATCCTGTTGAAATCTTTCTAACCACAGATCACCCTGTCTTGAACAAAACTATGGCACACGTTAAAATAGGATGCCGTCAAGGAATCTTTCCATTTTCTGTGCTGTTCTGGGCAGGACATATATGCTACGTGTTTAGCAGTATGTTGCTTTGGACTAAGTTTTTCTTTTTTTGCCAGTGAACAAAAGAGTCTTGCAAAGTTTACATTTTATTCATTTTTTATGTGCAAAAATTTTGAGCATGAATTCTGCTTTTTTTTGTTTTGAAAAACAGAGTCTTGAAGATTTGTGACTGCATCGCTTACTGTTTTTTTTTTCTTGCTCAACTGTACCTCATCAAATGCTAAACTCAGTGTAAGCTATTTGAAACCTCCAAAATGAAAACTTTCAGGATTTCCTATCTTAAACGATATTCATCAGACAGCCTGAAAAGTTCGATCTGTGCACTACCACAACAGGACTGTTTGCTTGCCGGTGTAATATAAGAATATACAAACATAGTAAACTGGTGCACTGGTGCCATTAGGCTAAACATTCAGTAGCTCAAATGAACATTTAGCAAATGACACATTAAAAAACATGCTTTATTAGTAAAAAAAAAAAAAAAATGCCCAAAAGAAATCTTGCTACTTGTGTAACAGAGACTGTCCATTCAGAAAAGTTGATGATGACAATAGAACTAACCAGAGCAGCAGTAAATGGTAATGACTTGTCTTCTGTAGAAAGAAGACCGTATAGTAACATTAAAAACAGACAAATGTCTTTTGATGTTTTATCTTTTTTAGCTAACAAATCTACACTGCCCTGCATTTTTACTGTCTTAAAGAAACGGTTTGGTGAAAAGTCAAATTTACCCTTTTTCCATATTTGCAAAAAAAAGCATTTCAGACAACAGGTGCCCCCCACAGACTGTTATGCCCCTTTGTATGCAGGCATATTGATGCTAGATTACAGACAGATTTGTAGATCACTCTTCTTGTTTGCAATTATAACCATAAAAAAGTTACAAAATGAAGTTATTTACCAGTGTAGCGTCATGTGTGCCCATGAATAGGACACATCACGTCACTCGCTGTGACTGTTGCGACAGCATGAGCCTCACAGCTTCAGTGCTATATTTAAGTCGCGAATGTATTTTTGCTGATTGTCTAGAAAATGGTGTACATTTGATTTATCACAGCACTGTTTGTTTAGAAATACTCCCACAACAATATGAACCCAATCAGATTACATTGTAGAGTAATACAGTCTTTAAAACACTTATGTGTTTCTCCACATTGTTCAGTTCTCTTTTTCCTGAAGAAGATTGTAATTTTCAAATACTGCCATTTGTAACAGTTATCAAAGCACTCCGGTCCACATGCACATCCCTAGGGTAGTCTGGGTCATGAATGGCCGTTCACGTGTAGGAAATGTATTAAGCCAATAACCAACCTGTGTTTGGGCCAGTTTGCTCTTGTCAGAAGATGCATTCCTTCTCCAATTTTATTAGAGAATTTCTCACTTGTGCATTCTTTGGATTTGTGAGAATGACTTACGTTTTATAGACCTTCTTGACATTTACTCCAGTCTGCGTTGTTTATTCAGCTAAATAGTAGCCTTGGGCATTAAACCCTCGCAGGAACATGCCACGCTTGTGGCAGAAACTCTATTTTAAGAGTCGGTCTGGAAAAGTAGATGTTAATGAAGGTATCGCTTTAACAGCATCTCAGGCAATATCAGTGCATGCCATCTTTTCACTCACATGCTCCAGCTGCTTGATAATTCAGAGACCAAAATGATTAGGTACTTCTGTGGTGCACTGCTGTGTGTATGTCCATAAACTACGCTTTACAAGTTTGAGTCAATGTAGCTGCTGTGAGATATAAAGCCTTCGCTACTTTATTGCAGCTGACTGCAATGGCACTGTAGAATCGTGAGCGTAATTAAAGTTAGGCATGCTTCCAGATTGAAAGGGTTTAGCTGGACTCTTTTGAGTGTGTTTACAGTGATCCTTACCATTTGTTTACAGTGTTGATTGGAGCTAGCCATTGTCTATGACAGATGTTAAACTGAGCTGTATTGTTTTACTGTGCTGGGCTGATTGGAGTCCTTTTTCTTTTTTCTTTTTTTTTTTTAAAGCAATAATGATGTAGATGCAGCATCTAGAATTTCTTTTGTTGCCCACTTTAATGTACCTCATGCGCTATCTCAGATGTAAATTATCAATTCTGCCACTCCTTCTGTTGTATATAATTACAAAGAGAACCGAGTCTTGCTTGTCAGGGGGAAATATTTATATGCTAGATGTGCATTTTCCATTCCTTGGTAGTTTAATGCCCTTTTGACATTTTGTATAGTATTTTAAAGATACTGGTTTAAATGTTGCGTAATGCAAATATATAAATATTTGTACAGTACTATTGTAAGTAAACCTTAGGGTTAAGATGTGGAGGCATTGTACTAAACCAGGGGATGTAACTGGAGTATTATTACATTTTACTTTTTTTTCCCTTGCATTTTTGTTGTTTTGCCAAGCAAAGACTTGAAGATGCTAATGGATAGATATA
>JBBJLR010000024.1:2624170-2645084 GCA_037577145.1 Brachypetersius gabonensis
GTATGTATATTTGCATTTGCACATATATATATACGTATGTGTGTGTGTGTGTGTGTGTGTGTGTGTGTGTGTGTATATGAATTTTTACATATATTTTTGCTTTGTTGTAAATGAATGTTCTTGATCAATGTATAGTTGAAGAGAGAGCCCTCTATAAAGTCTGTATTTTGGATATTTTTTGTTAAAATAAAATCCAAGATTATGATTGTCCCAACACTCTCTTGCCTGGCAAAATCCTACATTCTTCTTTCCCCCACACTTACATATCTGTGTTTCCTTAAGCTTCCTCAAAACAAAGCCTCCTAAAGCTTAAGTCTCCTTTTTTATTTTTTATTTCAACTTATTTGCTTTAAATATGAGGTTAAGAGTTGAGCTCCAGCTGGAAAATATTGGTTTTATCAAACATGTTTTTATTGATTTTAGTCTATAGGGAACAAATCCAAATATGGCAGATTTTAGCTCACAATTTGTATATAGGGTTTAAAATATTGGAAAATCAAACTCTTAAATGTGACATTCATTTTGCACAGGCTACTTTTTAAAGCTAAAGCCCATTACCAATTTATTAAATAAACAGTTGATATTAAACGTTCAGAAGTGTGTACTTTTTGGAGGATGTAGAATTCTTTTCACCCAGCAAATATAAAAAAAACATAATTTAATCAACTGTGTACAAATGTCTACATAAAACTGCAGAACTACAGTTTTAACAGAACTTAGAGAAGAGTGTTCATCTAAGGCATTGCCTTACATGGTGCATGTTTACATATAAAAGCCTGCTGTAACCCAAAATCACTATTAAAGTTGTGTGTGGTCTCAGGCCCATGTGAAAACTGTCTGAAAGGCGGTTTATTGCCTCTCTTCAGACTTTGTTAAGGCTTTTCATGGTAGCTGGTTGTACATTTTATCTTAAATCCCCTCGTATCCTTCTTAACACTCTTCAGTATGCATTTATAAACCAGGTTACTACACACTCTATCAAAACGAATTCACCAATCAAGGACTGGTTTGTCTTTTTGTTGTTTTTGTAGGACATTAAAGTCTATCAATTACTGTAAAGTGGATTAATTTGCTTACAGTGTTTTAAGTGCAGTTAATATGCTGATATGATTAGGTTTATTATCAGCATTGTCTTAAAACATTGAAGTGTTTATTTTTATGCCATAAAAGGGACAATGTCATGATGTACATTTCTTGATTGTGGTGTCTAAGGTTTGTCACATAAATACACCCCTCCGGTCACCAACCAAACAGCAAATTTGGACCTTGGAATTATATATAACAGAAGCCTTAAATGAAGGGCTTAAAAATACATGGGTATGATGTATCTGGGTCACATGTCTAAAATTAATTAATGTAAAGGCACATTAGTAAATGTGACAGTGTGTTTACAGCTTACCTTATAACTGCTTTTAATATCTATTCCAATCCAGTCTATTTGCCAGTGCAAACACTGTAAGGGTTTAACAGTCAGTTGCCCCCTTACCTCTAAATGTAAAAGCCTTCTGATCAGGGTTTATTGCTTTCTTATGTCCTCATCTGTCTCTTTTTTGCATAACTGTTGGTGACGTATGTCTTTTAGAAAGACAGCTACTTGTATTCTTTTTTGTACTTTTACCAGTGAATGTAAATATTTGGCATATTTTGCCATTCTACTGGTGTTAATAGGGACAGTAATAAAATGTTTGATGCTTTACCTGCAGGCCTCTGTCTTAATTAGTCCCTCTTTCTCTTTGTCTAGTTACTTTTCCAGGGTTTTTTTCTTATTTTCACAGTCGTGTGTTTTTTCTAGTGCAGTCTGTAGATAACAGGACATGATCCATGCCAGTACCCACACTGGAAAATGGGGCCATCAAGAGACTTCAACCAGTTCAATCAGTCCTGGTACACTGAGCTTTGTCCAAATGGAGCAAGGGAGTAACGGTGAGCAATATCCAATGTATTGGCAGGTAGTGAAAGTCCAGAGTAGTGGGTGATTGAAGACAAAACTCCTAAGACGGGTTGAACAAATGAAAAAGCTAATGAAGACCTCCATGAGAGGGATTTGCCAACAGGATTTCCATCCTGTTCTGCTCATTACCTGGTTAACAAGTTCCTTGTGTGCTAGGGTACAGGGGTGTAACACAAGAGCTTACAGAGAACAGGGTCCTCAGATCTGATTTGAGATCTGCTGGTCTAATACAAGTACAAACCAAATGCTTTTAGGTGTTGAATTGCGGATATGTGAAGATAAAAAAGATCCTTACGCCCCAAAGACATTGCAACTTGTTCACTTGTCTTTGCTGGTACATATCCACCAGTGGCGACGGCCAAATAAATTCTGAAGTACTTCTGTCACGTCTGCCAGACTCAGTGTGACTTTGGTCCAGGCTTATAGGATATTATTCTGAACATGTTCTTCTTTCAAGGTTAGCTTTATTGCCAGTTACTCTGTCACCCTGAGCACAAAGTGTATAAAGCAAAGCTCACCAAGTTGTTCTATATGAGGCAGGTCTCCAAATAAACTCTGACATTCATTTTCTGGAAAGACTTTAAAGTAGGTTTTTCCTAATTTAGACCTTTCAGTCGAAGCTAAACCTTTTTAACACTGGACTAATTATTCAGTGATTAATCCTAATTCCCACATTCGCATGCAAAATTCTAAACACCCCATGCAAATGACAAATAAGTACACATACCCCTCAGAAAACACATCGTTTCGGCCTGAACTCAAAATTGTCTTTTTTCTCATCGTATCCTTCAAAAGTCAAGATTCTCCGGAGGTGGGTAAATTTGCCCACCTCTGAAAGCCATCTGACATTTAATAGACATTTGTACAATGGAGGGGTAAAGTATCTGTGGAAATGCCTGGTTTAAACCTGACCTTCCCAGTTACCAAGCAAAGAACCCCAGTCTTCACCTCCATCTCCCAGCTGCACACACTCGTAACAGTACAGTTGGTGAACTTTAATCTCCCGTCAGGCATAAACACTAAGCTAAATCAACAAGTGTTGTGTAGGACTACTAATGCTACAGTCACGTAACATTAATATACTGTAAATCTGGACAACAGTGTCTGAATGTATATACATTGTCTATTACTATCTTCCAAGTTTCTTTCAGTCTCCTTTCTGAATTTACTTTCACGTTCACCTCAGGTTTTAGAGCAGTTGTAAAGTCGACTGGTTACCTGTTAAAGATTACAAAGAGAATTCACCACCTTGCTCATAGTGGCAGCGATAACAATGCACTAGGAAAACTGTGGGGAGCTGTCAGTGAGCTCCAAAACACTCTAATTCCACCCTGGGTCTGGAGGGGCAAGGTGTGTGTGATGGGGTCTGTTGCGGCGTGGTTCTGGGGACGGACAGCCTTGCTAGACAGAAAGCCTTGCTAGACGGATGAACCGTGGTTGCCCTTGGAGAGACAAGAGGCACAAAATAGGATGGGACACAAAAAGAGAACAGAGCTAGTTCTATTTACCTTTACAGCGTACAATTTATAACAGTAAAGAGTACAAGTCAAGACTCTTGCATACCTAGCAATAGCAGCCTAACTAGAAAGGGCAGAGGGGTATCTCAGACATGAGAGTACCCCGAGACACCCCTAAGTTTATCATCTGGGTTTGGAAGAGACAAAAAGTTGTCTTCTGCATAGCAATGGAAGCAAATCCCATGTTTCCAGATAATCAAACCTAATGGCAGTATGTACAATGTAAATAAAAGAGGCCCTAAGACTGAGGCTCACAGAACTCTGTATTTTACTTTGTTGTGTTAATCTAAGCCAAGATATGGCCTGTTCCAACCAAGTTTTCTAGTCTGTATAATAGGATAGAAGTGGTCAGTGGTGTTGAATGCCACACTAAGGTCAGGCAAAACCAGCAAAGACACAAATCCTTTGTCAGTGGACAGTAAAAGATCATTCACTCTCTTTACTAGTGCGGTTTCGGTCCTGTGATGATGACAGAGCCCAGACTGGATTTTTTTCATAAATTAGATTCTCATGCAAAAGCCATCATAAGTATTGGGGCAACTGTTGGAGCACTTTTTTTTTATCTTCGATAAATTAGAAAATGTGAAGTATTTTGTGAACAACAGATACTAAGTTTATTATTTCTTAAAAAGGCCTGATTATTACTGGTAAGTCTTCTTTAAACAAGCTTGTAGGAACAGAATCAAGTGTACAGATTTTGATGGGAGGATAACCATAGTGAGTTCTGCCTGCTAAACCAGATTAAAAGATCTCAGCCTCTTGCTACAGTATCTGTATCAGCTGTATCAGCAGATGTGGGCACATTAAAAGTTTGAGTTTTTCATCAAATGGCTTTGATTTAATTTTTTAAAATGTGCTATAGTTTGCAGGTATCAGAGATTCAGGGCCTCCCTGGTTCTTAGTTAGATTAGAAATTGCACTGAACAGTAACCTGGGATTATTTCTGAGAGACGATAGACAGGCTGAGCAGAAATACATGCACTGCTATAGTCTTTAAGGTTCTGTTTCTAGACAGAATGGAAAGATTCCAGCTTGGTTAAATGGCATTTATGCTCTAATTTACATTTTGCTTTAGGGCATGTGTTTGATCATTACACAAGTAATTAACTTTTTCGGCCGGATTCTTTTATGTCTTACCATTCAGGTAGGTTATCTAAGTCTGCTGGACCAGATGGAGAACCAAATGGGGCTGATAAATCAGGGAGATTTTCAATAAAACTAAGAGAACTGGTGGATTTCACGGCTAATATGAACATGAGGGGATGTGAATACATTATGATTAGGATGAAGTTCTTATGTAATGAGGTAGTGATCTGTGGTTTTTGTGGTCTGTGAAATAACAGCACTGTTATCCCAATTAACACCAAGAATCAAGATTAAATTAAGAGTGTGAGTGTAGCAGTGAGTAGATCCCATTACATTTTGAGTAAAACCTACAGTTTCTAGAACTGCATATTCTAGACAATGTAGGTGCAGATATGCAAATGCAGATTTCAGTGGATTGTGTCTTCTGTTTTTCAAAATTGATATTAAAATCCTCAGTGATTATTCCTTTATCACCATGTATTTCCCATGTTTGTTAGACAGAAAACAACAAATTCTGTGAGGAACTCTATATAAGGTCCCAGTTTTCTGATTAATATTTAGGACACTTACGGGAATGGATCCTGGGCCTTTTTGTTTACCAAGTAGTTTAGTATCGAGGTGCCATTATTTAGAGCCTTGTTTGCTTGCATCATCACACAAATCCAAGGAAATCATAAGGTTACACACTTGTACGTTACGACTATAGCTGAAGAGGTCACTGTCTAATCACAGGGATATGGTGATCTTTATAGATTTGGTTCTGAGGTGGAAGTGTGTTAAATGATTCATCATTGATATCTGATGAATGTGGGTGGTACGGTTGGGAGGGGAAGAGGCGGGTTCTGGGATCTGAATGCTAAATAGCAAATTCAAAGCAATGGAAAGTTCACAGAGAATATTTCAGGGCTGCAAATTGACTTTTTTTTTCTGGAAAAGCTCATCTTTCTCTCAGGGATTTCGCTAGTTAAGTTCTAGGGAAATTATTTTCTGAAGTTACGCACGCACATGCATTAAACATCACAACCCCCTGAACACTTCCGCCTTAAAGAAAGGGGGGAATGATTAAAAGAAGGAATTAATCGTTGCAATTAATCATCACTTTTTAAGTGCCTAAGATCCTGAGCCCAGTTTCAATGTTAATACCCTTAAGCTAATGAAAATGACTACAAAAAAGACGCTCCTTATTTTCACTGTCTTACACATAGCCTGAACGTCCCCTGATAGTCTGCTCTAGAGGTGTGAGTCTCTGGGAAGGTCACACATTCAATCTGACTGTGATTATTAATGAATTTCACTACAATTTGGTTTGATACGATACAATTCAAATCACAACATTCAAAAGTGACTGATGACTGGTGCTACTAACTTGCTAACCAATGAACATTAACATCGGTGTCAGTTAAAAACTGCCCTGGGGTAACGTTCCCAGTATTTTACCTGTTCTGTCCGGCCTGCACTCATGTAGTCCTGTGTTATTTCTGCTCTTGTTCTTTGTGTTGCTTCATGGTCCTAGAGGAACATCATTTCATTTTACTGTTTACTGTGTATATGGGTTTAATGACAACAAACACACACTCGCCCCGTGTGAAATTGGAAATAAAAACTAGTTTACACTGACCACTGAAGCTGGTAATTACAACTGATTTAAAATAAAGATGATCTTAACAAGCACAAATAGCTCTTGATATGATTCATTAAACTTCAACATGATAAACATGTTAAATAATCTATCAAACGATTTTGATAGTCTTTACGCCACCAATGGTCATACAGGGAACAACGAGGGGATCATCCAATCCACTTGCCTTCATTAATAAATTTTGTAAATGCAAATAGTATGGAATACATTCACATTTCTTTTTCTGATTGAAGCTTGGTGCCCTTCTTTTTGAAGGTTGCAGGCTGTGTAGCTCCTAGTGAGCTAACTAGCAAGGTAGCAGTCTAATGTGGTGGAAATCCCTCTTTATTTAGAAAAAGACCAGAGGTTCCACTAGTCTTGTCAGAAGAGACTTTTTATTTTCATTAGTCTTCGATCTGTCTCTCTGCAGAAGAAACCAAGACTCCAAAAGATAAAAATGCTACAGCTTCCACAGCTTAATAAACATTGGCCAAAAATATCATCAAACTTTCTGGAATTGGGGTAACTGGTCTCTTACCAAGCCAATTCTCAAACTATATTTCTGATTACCAAATATGGATCTCTGGTCCATATTAAGGTTAAAACATTCCTCTAAACTTTACTGAATTTTGGGCAACCACACCACATCACATCACTTCCAAGGAATGTAATGTAATGAATAAATGAATATCTGTTAACATTTGTCTATATACACAAAATTAAAACGTTAACATATACACAAAATTCAGTAATGAATTCAAAAGTAGTGTATTGTACACTTTTATTTTAATAGCACTGCTATATGAACAAAAGTACAGTAACATCTGGTTTACAAACACTTAAACAGGGAGTTTTTTAACAGCAGTACAGTAAACCCCCACTTATACGCGGATCAGCAGTTGTGGCTTCAGTCTCTCATGGATTTTTTATGAGAACTGAACTAATAAGTGTTCATGGAAACTCCCACACATGCATGCAAATTTTTTTTGTTTTGTAAAGTGTGGGCCTCGTCTCGCCCCTTAGTCCTCGTGCTGGTTGTTATGGCGGTTAGCAAGGTAGTCAGACACCTGAACGAAATGAACCTCCACCGCTCAGCGCTGCCCCAAACATAAACAACCAGCACAAGGACGAGGGGGCGTGGCGGATGAGGCCTGGACGTCACAGTCAGCTGTATGCAAAGACGGAAGGTTTGAAAGTAGCCAATCCGAAAATGTTTATTTCTCCTTGCTGCTGATTGGCTGCTGCCCTTTGACAGATCTCTGGCAGCTGCAGTCCAGAATTTTCCCCGTGGATCGTCTCGAGTGTTCTAGTGTTTTTTTCTTCTTCTTAAAGCCCTGTATTTTTATTACTGTAAGTTAAATTTATTTATTACTGTATTTACTTGCTTATACCTAAGAATCGGGTGTGCATGAATTACTGTACAGTCTGTACAGGGGTAACATCGGTATTTACATTCCAGCACTGCGAGAGACAGCAGTTCAGTGTACACTGTAGATGTACATTTTCTTTAAGGGTAATGCATTAAGCATTTAAAATGAAATAAAAGCATTTGGGGCATTTTTATTTACCACAGCACAACATACTTGTGTGCTCTTGGAATGTACGCGGGGTTTACTGTATTCCCTTTATTCACAGTTACACAGCCGCAGTTCTCTACCCCCACCACCCATTCCCCTTTTATTTGCCTATTTCTCATCATTGTCAGTGTTATAAACTGACTACAAACTGAACTTAAAGGGAGCATTTTTTCCACAGGGCAGCACAAAACAATAGACTGTCGATTTGCACTACAGTAACATTTTTCAAATCATCAGAACAGGACATCAGGAACCTTCCAAGCAACAGCAAGTTTTTTCTAAAAAAGGTACCAGCCGAAACATTTTTCTTTTATAATGGAGCAGCTGAAGCAGTCAGTATGTTTAGTCCACCCTGACCCTCAAAAGTCATTTTAGATCCAGAAACAGAATGTATAAAGCAGTTGCGGTGCTCTTCTTGCTTCATAGTCAGAACCCATGTGATCACAGTCTGGTTCTTTGTCAGAAAAAAGTTTAGGTTTCCAAGTTTCCTGTGAAAGATATGGAGGAGGTCAATGATTGATCAATGGCTCTGTGTTTGAAACACTGCCTCTTGCTCTGTTCATCATCTTTCATAGCAGAGGCCAGAGGCCAGGTTGGCCAACCTCTTTACTCACAAGTGGTCCTGATCTCGTACTCTCTTACAGTGTCGGACAGTGAACTGGCCCCCGTGATCTTTTTTACAGTAGCCATAAAATTTCTACCTATTTTTGAGGCCCTTCAGCTGTATGTTTTCCTTCAATAACACTCATACAATATATTTGTATGAAACGTATATGATTTTCAGAGCTGGAAGTGAACTGGACCTTTGAACATGAGCAAGCAGGTTAGTGTATGTTTTATTTTGTTTCAGGTATCTAGAACACCACAGTTTCATGAGTGATTCCATGACTGGTGCAATTTCACTGTTACAACTTTTAAAAATATGAAGATGAAGATAAATGCACTTTAAGAGCATCTATTAACAACAACCTCGATTGCATGATTCAGATAAATAACATTAAACCATTAATAAAAGCACTTTGCAATGGTGGTTCTGTCTGGCCTAGCACACAAAAACTACACTTGAAAAAAAAGTAAATAAATAAAAGGGAATTAAAATAAATAAATAAGTACAGTGTATGTATTAAAACATTACATTATACACATGCCTAAATCCCATTGTTTTTTTTGCTTAAATGTATTAATGCAAGATTATAAAGAATAACAAGGCTTAAGTGAGGGACAATAAGCAAAGCCAGGAAGGCACCCATTGTGTTTGCACTTTCTCTTTTTATAATTGTTCTTCTGGCTAGGTTTTTAAGGCAGCCCCTGGGACTGTTTGGCACACTGACTGGGAACAGTCCCATGATTCTTTGCCCCAAGTTAGTTTCATGACTGCAAGTCAAGTGCAGGTACTGTATGTGGAAAAAATAATTTCAGTATATTGAATGTATATTTTTATTTATTATTATTTATTTATTTATGCAGTTCTAAATGAGCTATTCAGTGCATAAAAGCTTTACAGTTTGTCAGTTAGCTCTGGTTTAGAGGCTGTTTAATAGAACATAACATTAATGTATTTTCATTCTTCAAAATGGAGTAATGCCATAACTAATGTCTGGGAGAAGGAAGAAGCCTGTAGCTACTCCTTTCAATCCTTTTGATCTGTGTGATGTTTACACATTTCTAGCTCCAATTTCCATTTCCTGGGAAAAGTTCCCAGTAAAAAGAGTACTTTAGAGGTCCTACTGCACCTCAAGTCAACATTCCCAGTGTTCTCTCCCCTCCTAAAGCCATGTAAGGATTTATTATACTGTGAGCATATGTTATATGGAGCCGTAGATTGTATTCACAGTAAAAACAATAAGACTACTACACATGGAATAAAACAATAATGGAAGCATCTGAAAGTTATTTTAAATAATACATTTCAATACATGTGAGCTGAGCTTCAGAGTGTGTTTCAATTCACTGGCGCACAATAACTACAGCCATATTTCAATAACAGCTTTCATGTATTAAAAAAGTTGAAAAGTTTCATGTTAGTTTAAACTAATTTTCACATTCCATGGCAGCAGCTGAATAATATGCAGTGAATAAATCATATCTATATCTGAATAACAAGCCTCAGGATTAATAACTGAATAATAAGTCTGGAGTGGAGGGGGTTAAATTGTGAATTAGTTATGTTTAAGGCCCGTTTCTGTTTGTCTACATACCCATATCCTTAGTGTTTTATTTTTCTGATTGATCTTACAGTGCCCTGTGGCTGGGTGCAATTCGAGAGGAGGACTCTAGGGGGCAGTGGCTGTTCGCTAGGCACTTGGTACGCGACTGCCTTCACCTCTCTGAGAGCCAGGAGCAAATGGCTGAAGGCAGGAGGATTTGTGAGAAGACTATTAACTGAGCCTATTTTCTGAGCGTGATTACCCATTTCATTAGAGCACAAATTGGCAAAATTGGTTTGCGCTGAAAACGACTTGATTAGACCTTTGTCGAGAGGATGATTATATTTGTCTCAATTGTGTTTTCCCTCATTTGCTGCATTTCCCCCTGGTGAGTGAACATATGCCTCTCCTCCCTGGAACACTTTTAATCACTACTGTCAATGGCCGACAACTCGGTCTCACTGGTCATCAATGAAGTGGAGGAGAGGAGAGGAAAGTGGATGGAGGACTCTATCTGCACTCCCTACTGATAAACTCCTGCAGAAAGTGTGACCGGAGACCAAAAGCACTTTTGCAGTGATGAGCTTGGACTTTTTAATCACTATGGCTGTTTAAGTAAACTAATGATTGTAAGTCTTTCTGAAAGGTATTACTGTGTGATCAGACCAAAACTCAAGCAGCTGAACAACAATGAAAAAAAAGAATATCTGTATCCACTTATTTAAAATGACCCCAATAACGTGGTAAACACTACTGTGCTATTCAACTGCATTATAGTGATTTAATGTTAAGACACACACACACACAAACATTTTTTATTATCTTACAACATCTAAGTGAAACAACAGATAACAGTTTAAAAAAAATAAGAAAATGAAAAACAATCACTGAGATGGATAAATCAATTTTTGTATCAGTACTTTGTGGAATCACCTTTTGCTTTAATTTAGTGTTGAGTCTTCTGGGATACTTTTCTACTAGCTTAGATCATCAAGACTATGTGGTATTTACACTCCCTTCTGTACAGCTCCGTCAAACTGGATGGTGTGTGTTGCTGGACTGCAATCTTCAAATCATTACACAGATTTTCAGCAGGGTTTATATCAGAGCTCTGAGTCAAGGACACAGAGGGACAGTCACCTTTTTCTTCTTTAGTCACTGTGCTCTCAGTTTAGCTGTGTACTTTGGGTCACTGTCTTATTGGAAGGTGAACCTTCTTCTCATTGTCAACTTTCTGGTAAAGGGCAGAAGATTTTTCTCATAAATTTTTCCTCCTTGCTGTTCTGGATTTATTTTGCACATGTAAACTCTGTTCTGCATCTTTGCATATCTCTGTTGCTGAATACAGTACCAATCAAAATACTGTAATTATCCTCAATGTAGCCACAGTCAGTGGCACTGAACATTGTCTTGTCTCACTTAGTTGCGTTGTTGCTCTTGTGTTCTGTCCTGTTTGCTGTTTGTGTTTTCATTCTGTGCTGTTCTATTCTGCTCTTGTGTTGTACCATGGTCCTGGAGGAACGTTGTTTCGCTTTTACTATGTGCTGTGTGTATATGGTAGAAATGGCAATAAAAACTTGACTTGACTTGACTTGACAAGACTGGCTGGCTATTTGGCTGATATACAACAATCTCCATCTAAATGTTGATAAGTCAAAACAGGAAATCCTGCACTGCTCACCCACCTCTCACTATCGAAGGCACTGGCGTAGAGATGGTTAAAAACACCAAGTTCCTGGTGTTTTTAACTCCACCTCAACAGCCAAGAGGGCTCGGCAGCATCTACACTTTCTTTGGAGACTGAACAGAGCAAGCGTCACCTAACCAACCAACACTCACCACAGTCTACAGGAGCTCCATCGAAAGTCTGCTATCCAGTTACGTCACTGTCTGGTACGGAAACTGTAATGTTTCAGCCTGTAACACACTGCAGTAGATAACACTAGCTGAGAAAGTTATAGGTGCGTCTCTGCCCCCCTGAGAGACATTCACCAAACCTGCTGCTATAAAAGAGCCAGAAACATGAAGGTCTGTTCACACCCATCATACACCCATCTTCTCTACTAAACTTTCCTGCAAGTGGTATTGAAGCTTCTGCACTGGTTTTGCAAGACAGCAGTTCATTTTCATACTGCAGGCCATCAGAGGCCTAAATGCACATAAATGTATTTGGTTGAATAAGAACATTCCAGTGAACTACCTCACTTTGTACTGTATATACTACTCATATTACACTCAAGAATTTCAATAGCATCTGCACTTTATCTCTGTTTTCTGCCACTACAGATGCACTTATGTCCTGTTACTTGCTTTGACAAGCTATAATTTACACTCACTTCATGTGGTTCTATGCTGCTAACAGTCTCCTGAGCAATAATACACATATGGTGAAGTATTATTAATTCTGGAAGGCTTACATATGCTTCCCTCTTTTATGTTACACTGTTGTATTGTCTTGGATTCACATCCTGTTCAGATTATTATTACATTGTTATATTGATGATCTATTGTAATGTTTCTGTCATCCCATGCACTTGCTGCTCAGTGCTGCTAACTGCCTCCTGTGCAGTCTCATGTATATGGTGTAATACTAGTCATTCTGGAAGGTTTACATTGTGTCCATACTACACTATACCGTTAAACACACAACTGTTATAATTGTTCTGTCTATATTGTGTTCTCTGTTGTGTCTGTTGTAACCTCCACACTGTTAAATGTTGAAGCTTACTATATTTTCCACCATGGTGGAACACTGTCTCATCACACTATGCATGTGTACAGTGTTGCAGTCCCTGCTGCAGACAAACAGTATGCTGCCACCATCATGCTTTACTTTAGGCATGGTGTTCTTTGGATGGTGAGCTGTACTGGCTCTATACCAGATGAACCGGTTTTGTGTTGAGGTCAAGTATTTTGATTTTGGGCTCATCTGACCATAACATCTCTTTCCTCTTGGCCTCAGATTCATCATGGTTGTTTTTTTGGGAAGCGGCACTTCATGTGGCCGTTATATGTTGCACTTTGTATACATATGTAGCAGGATAAAGGTTGCCTGTTGTGGCTTTTGGATTCAGGTGAATTAACTAATTGCTTTTGGGTCCAGGTGATTCATCTAATCACCATTGGAGGGCGCACTAAAAGTAGAGTGGTCCCCTAGGCTCATTCCTTCCTGTTGTGTGGGCATTTCCTGTTTGGTACACCTTACTTTTACAGGTAAGCAAGAAACTCCATTCTTATGGCTAGGTTGGCGTGATTTGGGTTTAAGTGGCTTAGACGGTCGCGGCCTATCTTTTTACAGGTACCTTTTGGCCCTTGCTGTGGCCTCTCCCTTCCAAGTAGTGGCTGATACTGCTGATTGAGGTTGGTAGGTCCACTCTATTTTGCTATGCATTCTTGCCAATAGTTTTTGATGGGTTTTTTGTTATAGAAGATCACAAAGCAGGTGGAAGACCAAACAATATGCTTTGACAGGATCAGTTCGTAGTCTGCATTGTCCACATCCAGGTGGACTGGGGCTGGCGTACAGGTGCTTGGAACACTGCTGCTTTGCCTCTACTGGCTTCGTGGAGGGCTTCGCTCCTCCGGGCAGGACTTTACCTCTGCTGGCATTGTGGAGGACCTTGCTCTGTTGGCTTTGCCAAATACCTTGACCCATGCTGCCCTGTTCAACTGGTGCTGTATTTTAAACCTGCACTTTTAACTGAGTGTTTGTGTGTCTGTGTAGGGCATTACTGTCACTTGGGTTTTGCTTTGGTTTCTTAATTTATGTTTTGTTTTTTGTGTCCTCATTTTGTTTTTGTTTCTTTCAGGAGCTGGGTGCCTGTAGTGGTGTGGTGGTTGCCCCTTGAGTTTCCTTCTGTGTGCTGTGTTTCAACTCTGTGATTTTGGTTTTGTGTGTGCACGAGTGTGTGGGTGTCCTTTTGTGGTGATCCAGCCTTTGTGGGCCCACTTCACCAATAGTGAGTCCCAGCTCCTTGGGTTTTCTCTTTTTATTTTATTTACCCTGCTATATTAACTTTTAATGGTTTTACTGTTTCCTTTTTGTTAAAATATATTAAATAAACTAGTTTTTGACAGATGGAACCATGTCTCCTGCCTCTTGGGTAACGAACTTGCGTGTCCTCCAAACTATCAGTTTATAGACCGAAAACTGGTACTTGTTGGGTGAAATTCCCAAGGTGGCGTTGTCGGTTAATATAATTCAAGTAGTGAACCGCTATGGGAGCGTATGACGATTGAAGAAGGTGCTCTCCAATAATCAACGCCCCCCTCTCGCCACACATATAGGGAAAAATGTTTTTGCCTGCTGTAAATTAATAATTAATTTACATGCATTTGCCAATTTGTACCAAGAACTTGTCTGCAAAAGATTACCATGTGCAGTGTCGGCTTGAGTGGTATAAAGTCCACCACCATCTTAAACATTTCCTTGCGCACAAAGCAAGGCCCATACATTTTAGAGTTTGGTGTGGAGTAACCCAAGTGACCTTCAATCAGACTGACCTCAATCAAACTGAACACCTTTGGGATAAACTGGGTCTTCTTATACAACACCCTGCAAACACTTTTTGCTTTAATGGGCACACATTCCCATTGACCAATTTTAATATCTTGAGAAAGGAAAAAGAATGGAGGACACTTTTTGCCATAGTGTCAATTTATTTTATTAATGTGTAGGTGTGTTGTTAGGGCTGTGGTAAGATATTTCCTTACAGTACAGCTGGACACACATGCTGTATTCAACCCATAAAAATGATCTTGGTCAAGATTGTTAAAGTATGTGTATGTCATGTGTATTTCATTCAGGTGTTTTTGTGGCACCACTGTAAAAGAACCTCTCTTCTTTACTAATGTGGAATTTTGAATGATCAAGTGACAGGCAGATGAATAATTACACCCCAGCCCATCTACTCCCAAACTGTACCAAAATAGTCCTATTCATTTGTGGTGGTTTGCATCATCAGAAGAAAGTTATAGGCTAAACAGAGCTGTCATGGGTGGTTATGTCATTTCCTACATGTTCGTCTTTGTCTTCCGATTACGACTATGAGATGAATGTTTTGGCCCTCTGAGCAGCTATTATCCTTCTAAACCTGTTGTCCAGTTAGTTTTTAAATTCAAAATGTTATGAGTTTACTTCATCAGGGTCTTAAGTGCAACATAAATATTGTGTGCAACTGTTGCAGGATGCCTGAAAGGTAAAATTCTAAAAAAAAAATGTCACATTTAAATCTAGTTTCATGATTCATAAGTTCCATGACAGGTTTAATTATTGCAGTTTATTTATATGTAGTTTGGAAATGTCTGATTTCATCTGTGAAATTAAGATTTTATGTATAATTTTTAAACATAATAGGATACTCAAAAAACAGCAACACTTTGAAGAGAAAAACTGGATTTGCTCAAGTATTCTTTGGAGAAACAATAATTTCTTGTATGTCCTCTTGCTGAAAGATATGTCCATGTAAATTCCTTGCAGTGTTGTCCAGCAGGGGTTCTGTTTGGTCGGTGATCAAAATAAGTTTCATGACTGCTGCCACGTGCTATTTTTACCTATATTTGCATGTTCGGTTGCTGGCGTCATGGACATTTTCAAAACCTTGGTGACATTACAGCGTTACTAGAACTTTCAGGCCTTCCCATATTGCTGGAATAGAAAACCTTTGTGTTGCCCAGTAAGAGAATATTATTACATTGACTTCCTGGGTCAGTTTTCATTGTGCTTCTTACTGAAACATCATTTAAAAAAAAAAATTTAATTATGAGGGATCAGCAATACATCCAAGGAGAAGGTTCTATCCATCCATTAGTTGTCATGTGCAGAGCCTATCCCGGCACTTTATAGGGAAAATCGCCCTGGACAGGTCAAAATCGCACACTACATAGAAATCAAACAATCAGCGAACGCATTGCATTTAAACAGAGGCACCGAATATGTCTCCATAAGACTGTATGGTAACACAGATTTGTTGATGAGAATCGAACACAGAGAAATGCTTTCTTTTCTTGTCAAGAATATTGGAAGACATGAATTGACAAGCTCCCAAAGAGGCACCTGCTGTGCTTCTTTACAGTATGCTTTTTTCTGTTCTGCTTATAAGTATTTCCGACTTTTTTAACACCTTTCACATAGTGTAATTCGCTCATCCCCCACCTCCGTGAGAGCAAGCGTATTCCAAGGCTGTAATTGGTACAAGTAGACTCTTGCTGGAAACTACAGAAGTAATTTATTTCGCTGCAATGGGATGGCCATTTCTGAACGGCCTTCTGGCACACTCCGTTCCGTTCCTGGCGGCTGATATTTGCTTTGCTGTCCTCCCCGATTCAGCAAACTTCAGGCCCTAGGATATCCAGCTCATTTCCATGCAACTCTCTCACTACACCCTTATAGACAGGCAGTGAATCCTATCGCACATTTGTAAGGAGGAATGGGCCTTCTGAAAATACAGGCTCAAATCGTCGGCTCATCTCTGTGGAATTCTAAGTCACCTGAGATGATGATGGTTTTCCATTTCTTTTCAGATTTGCTCCTGTCTGTCCAGCTGTTTTCACACTTTGAACCGACAGCATGCTCTGTGGCAGACAAATGCTATGTTCTGCTTCTCCACACACTTCTGAGAAAGCGTAGCGATGTGTTACAGAACGCAGGGTCTCTGTAAGCCTGACAAGAGTGACAAGTAGTATGCCTCTGTGTGTGTGTGTGTGTGTGTGTCTGTGCGTGCACATTTGTTACATTAATAGTAACTTGACTTAAAAGTGATGAAACTGAAAAAAAAAACCTATGAAACTGTCATTTCAGTTATAATAAATATGTGCAACTTTCTAAATTTCACCTTTTTTTAATTGGAATTTTACTGAAGTGTTGCTGGCAGAGCTGCCTTGACCATTGGCTTCCAATGTCTGTGATATTTCCCATAAAAAGTACTGCGGGTTTCATCCTAAGGTTTTAGACATTCCTATAATAATGGTAGATACTGTAAATAGCATGCTGGGAAATAATTTTAAGGTTATTCAGTGTGCGTAACACAGAGAAAATATCCAGTGAAAACTAGAAACAATGAGATTGAAAAGGATAACCTGGATAAACTTGGGGGACATCTACGGTCTTCTGATAGCTTGTTCCATTTGTATGTGTGACCAGTTAAAAATTACGCTTGGTTTTAGGGAAAAGGATTGCATAAATATCCTGTACTAAGATAAAAAAAAAAACAGTCATAAGGATTGCATAAATATCCTGTAATAAGACAAAAAAAATAGTTATTCAGTGTGGTTTAAATAATTTCGTAATGAGCTGTTATTTATTTCATTCTTTATTTTACAAATGTTTCATGACCCAATTTCAACGACCGGCAAAGTGGTCCAAATCTGGTGATTTGCAATTGATTGCTCTCGCCACCACCCACATAATTGGGGGATTTTTCTCCCCATCCTTTCAGGTATATTGAAAATGAAAGTGTGATCTTATTTAAATCTATCTAAATGGTAATGGCTGTTAGTGTATACATTTAAAAAGTTAAAGGGAATGCGTACATTTATCGCTTAAGAAAACATATTTGAGTGTGAAAATGCGTGGATGAGTTCTGCTAGCTAGTAGGGTTTAGCCACATGTTGCCTCCAATATACGTGTTTTGTGTATGTACATTGGAAGTTGCCAAACACAGTCTTGTTTTGGAACAGTTTGTAACAATAACTTTAAGAACCATAGTTTCCATGTCTGATTTTTAGTGTGATTTCAGCAGTTGATATCGTGACCTTGGGTTAACCACATCTGCTCTAAAAAAATGCATACATTGTGAAAGAAGCAAGCTGTTACTGATTTATGGTATATGTTCAAAGTACCTATGGTAGAAGAAAGATTTTATTAGTAATCTATATTTCTGTTTGCCTTTCAAGGTTAGTAACTGTCTGATTTGTCATTTTGTGTTAGAAATGTAAATGTGTTATTCTGTATCTTGATATGTTTTGAAATGTCTGTCTTCTATTTCCCCCAGCATTTGCCGTACACAAAAACGACTGCAATAAAACCAGTTAAAATGTGTATTGTTGTAAACCCTAATGTCATTAAATGTGACTTAAGTAAACGTTATCTGTGAGGAAACAGCACTTTATCACTCATGTGATTTTTCTCCCCATCCTTTCAGGGGCGCAGCATAGCAGCTAAATGCTGCTTCACCATGTTTAGACTGGATTCATGGCTCTGCTAGATGAACTAAATGCATGCACCCTTAGTATATTTATTTTATACTAAAACTGAGGCAGTGTACTTGAAGCTGACCTTTTTATATACTATATTTTAGATACTTAAGAATTGTATAGTAAAGTATACTTGACTTTTACTGATAAGTATAAAGAAAGTACATAAAGTATACTTTTGTAAACTTAAAATTACCTTATAAAGTATACTTAAAGCATACTTTTATAAACTTAAAAATATCCAATTTAGTCCAAAGAAGTACTAAATTAGTATACTTTCTAGTACACTACAAATACATTGTCCGTATACTTTCTATACTTCTACTTCTACTCAAGCATACTTAATAAAATGAACTTTTTAGAGCCGTACTTGGTTTATAACCAAGAGCCGTACTTGGTTTATATTGTTAAAACATGTCAGAGGTGTATTCGGGATCCAACCCTTTCAGTGATTTGTAGACTACTAGCATCACTTTATAAACAATACGTTAACCAACTTCTGAACCCAGTGTAAAGAAAACACAGTGAAAAAAGCCATAGAAACACCTTGGTCATGCCATAGCAATACCCTGGCAATCACCTAGAACACCACGGCAACCAACCCAATCAGTCATCTGTAATTCGGTTCCAGAATTCTAGCAAGCACTGAACAACATCCTGGTAACTGTAGTGAACTATGGTAAGCTGGCCCTCCTATTCAGTTTATTTTTCCCCAGGTGCAGATCCCCCAAGAACTGCAGACAGATGTAAGTGCTTTTTATCAATTCACAGGTTTATTTTGGTAGATGGCTCACACAGTATACCACCTTTTCTGATACCCACCCCCTAGGCCTCCACTATGGGTAATGCATACTGCACAAAAATAAGATCAGCAGACACACGGATTTCACACACTAGAACAGGTCACTTCAAACTACATACAGGGCTTTTCCCAAAGTAAACCTTAAAAACAAACATATAAAAAAGAAACAAAAAACCTAATCACCTGCTGTCACTGTCAGGCAAGATAAAATGGGCTTCTCTTCACCAGTACAATACATTCTCAAACTATAACAAAACAACATCTAAAGTTCACACGACACAGTCATCGATCCAAAAAAAAAGAGGTCTACACCACATATTCTCTCGGTGACTGCAAAACAGTAATTGCTGGTTTCTCCTGAACTGTTCTCCTTGGACATTTTCGGTTCTCCAATCCCCACTTCTGGTCTGGCCCAGAATGTGACTCCTTCCCAGCAGTTTGCTAAGACGGAAACAAACGACTCGCTCAGACTTAACGCCCAAAGGCACTACTGCATTACCCAGGCCAATCAGCCAACTTTCCATTGTGGAGGTAGAGTGCAGCACCATCTGAACTTCGTCTTGTTTCCACCGACAGCAACTGCCCTCCACTCGCTTAGGAACAAAACACAGGGTCAGTGGCTACCATGCAGGCCAAGCACTGTTCTTCTAGCGGAGTCCCAACCTACTCACTGTATACAGCTCCAAGTCCAGAAGCCGCCGCTGAAACCTCTCTTTAAAGCGTCACAGGATGGCTAGAGTATGTGCTGTTTGGGTGGTGCATCATTCTCAGGACAGTAATGATACTGATATTGTAGTACTGTGTGTGTGTGTGTGTGTGTGTGTGTGTGTTTGTCCAGGGTAGTAGATCTCCATGAGCAGGACTGGGAACTCCAGGTCTACAGCAGACAGTCTGTTTCTGGAGCGAAGTGAGAGGAAAACTGTCCAAACAACTGATAACTCTGTTCCACCTCAATAAAGAGCCAGATGCAGCCTGAACAGGGTGAGGATAGTTTGGAGGAAAATATTTCCACTGAAGCATTCCTTTAACTTAAAGCTCAGCTGGCACAGTGCTATTTAGCTAATAACACCTAAATAGAAAACTCCCATAAAGACAGTAATGCAAGCATGTTTGAGTGTGTGTATGTATCCATGTGTGAAGCAGAAGGAGGGAGGGGGAGAGTTTGTGTGCATGTGGGGCCACCGAGCTGTCCCAGCGCATGAAAAGCTTTTAAAATTCTGCCATGTTTCACACCCAGTAAGTCACAGGTGCATTTTTCACATCTGTCACTCTGCCTCTCTCCAAGATTACTCTGTCCTAATAATTCATACAGTACACACTCCAAATAAACCTGGGATTAGCTACTGCAACCTGCAGTGGCCAGGGACAAAAACAGTTTCCTTTTTTGAACCAACCACTGGGTCTTATGAGACAGCAAGAAAAAACCAAAGTGGGCAAGTGCAAATTTTTTTCAGCCCTTTATTTATAGACACTGTCCCTCAAGACGTTTGGGGCCTTATTTTTCGGGGACATTTTGCAACTCTCAGCTGCATGTTCATCAAAGTGTCATCCCTGGTATGAAGAGACTTAATAAAAATAATGATTTGGCACTTTTGACCTGAACTGAATTGAAGATGGGCTGTGAAACACTTTCCAGACCTGGAACAGCCCAGTATTTTGATTAATCTGGCAAATAAGGAAAAAGCTAAGCTCAATTTGATATCAGTTTTGCCCTTTGGTTTTACAAAGATGGCAAGGTCTGAACTACTTAATAAGCTGCAAACAGACAGACAAAAACATGCTAACTTAATAAAGTCACTGTATATCCATCATCAGGAAACCATGAATATGGAGCATTCTTGGTGTCATGTTGGATGACGAACTTTCATTCCTGTTGCACGTTGACCACCTCTCTAGGACATGCAGATACCTTCTGTACAACATCAGAAGAATCCGACCCTTTCTCCCCACGGAAGCCACACAGTTACTCGTCCAGTCTCTGATCATCTCTAAGCTGGACTACTGCAACTCACTTCTGGCTGGA
>JBBJLR010000024.1:2645184-2670270 GCA_037577145.1 Brachypetersius gabonensis
CTCTGATCATTATATCTATGCCACAGTGTGGCCTGTCTGACTTCACTCTGAAAATATTGAAACAGTTCTTGATTGATTCCTGTGGTTTAATAAAAACTGCATGCAAGTCTACTGCAAATCTAATATTACTCAATATTGATGTGACTAAAAAACTGAGAGCAGGTCTGAAATCAGCATGAAAAACTGGTTTAGAAAAA
Source organism: Brachypetersius gabonensis (assembly GCA_037577145.1). Taxonomy (NCBI): domain Eukaryota; kingdom Metazoa; phylum Chordata; class Actinopteri; order Characiformes; family Alestidae; genus Brachypetersius; species Brachypetersius gabonensis. The sequence goes on from JBBJLR010000024.1 coordinate 2,645,382, forward strand.
TGTGTTGTGGTTTCTGATGATTACAAAAAATGTTTTTGTCCTGTGTTATTAATGAATAGATTAATAGTCTATTAATAAATTGAGCCACTGTAATATTGACAGTTTATGCCTACATTTCCAGTCAGGAAGGTATTTTGTCCATGGCTATGAAGGTGATATGTGATACATATATTTTTGATATTTATGGACTTTCTCTTTCAAATTCTCTCCCTCTCTCAATCTCTCCCACTCTCTTTTGACTTTGATATGTTATTTGGCCAGCTGTTCTATTGTAAATTTCTGACATTCTAACATATTTTTAAAACATGTCAGTGGAAATAAAGGACACACAAAACCATTTCTTATTATTCATGAGATTTACCCAAGACCATCTGGGGCTAAATGTTTCACTTGTTGACAGCACATTCTTTTTTACACTTCAATTTATTGATATAGCTCACATTGTCCTGTGTGACATTTGTGTCCTATTTGGTGCACTCAATTAAGAGTTTCTGCCCCCGTCTTCGGCTAGGGAGGGGGTCATGTTGTCCTTGAGGATGCAACAACATACTCTTAGATTAGACAGTTTTGAGAGCAGTGTTCCATATTTTAGAACAAGCTCAGGGAACTGGACTGTGTTTTCTACCAGAAAGTCAGCACAAGTCAAAACAGGAGACTATAACTATTTCAAAAGGTAAAGGTTGCTTCGTTCAAATGGGATATTTTTCATAATGTCCACATCATTCAATCGCTGAATAAACAAAGTGAAACAAATTGTGTTTTGATATGAAATAACTCCGAAACACCCAGTGAACCTGCATGTGCCTTCTTGTGTTTTTATGTAATGTTTCTGACAATAAACTAGTGGCAAATCTGAAAACAGAATACTCTTGTCATTATCTATAATACAATTCTGGAGAATGTTTTGATGAAAAATAGTTTTATTTATTAACATAAATAAATCACTGCATTTTAATTTTTGGTTTAGTTTCAAGCTTGTTGATGGCTTTGTAATTTTACTGTCTCTTAAATCCTGCACCTCAGTGGTGAGTATTTAATAGGTGGGGCTGTGTATAAGTCAATAAGCTGAAGTTTTAAGAAGGCAACCATTAAATTCAGACAAATTGTGAACATGTATTTCAGATCATTCAAGTTACGTTTTGCATTGCATCTGCATTCATAATTTAATGTGTCCCTCCGTGTTGAAATGCATGCAGTGAAGGGTGAAAGAGGAGTGCTGAGAACCCACTGGGGTGGCTGTAGCCCAGTGGGTAAAACACCTGCCCATGAACTTGATGACCACAAAGTTGCAGGTTCACCACTGTCTCCTTGAACGAGACACTTAACATTCAGTGTCTCCAGGGGGACTGTTCCTGTAACAAATGATTGCAATTCATTCTGGATAAGAATGTCAGCCAAATCTACCCTTCAAAACAACCCCCATTAGAATCATACACTAGCCATTTTATTAGAGAAAACTCACTGGCCACTTTCTTAGAATTATCATACTATGCATACTACGTCTTTATAAAAAGTTACATTTAACTGCCCCCCACTCACTCCTAAAAGAAAAAAATCCATCAGTGTTACTGTAGTTAACAGTAGTTCTAGAGGAACTTCCTACAAATTGTTTTGCAAGGTTTCATTACAAAGGAAGACAACATAATGTTATGTTTTAAAGCACTTAATCCTTTCAAAGTGCTTAAAATTTTATTAAAAAATTCCTAATCTTGGTTGTAGTCTGACCCACTTTTCTCTTGCAGCTCTCAGCCTTATCACCTGTATTATTAGCTAAAGCTAATGCTAATATTTCTGTCATTCATTTTAATTCCCTCACCGGTATATGGCGTGCCGTCTACATCCAGACACTTATTGTCTTTCAGTACATCTTTCAAAGCCATCACAGAGTAACTTGAATGAAAATTACACATTTCATCATTTTTTTAATATGGCCGAGGACGAGATATGCAAACGCACGCCCTTTGGATCACGGGGGAAATCATAATCACCTCATGCATTCCACCGTCCTAAAGATGGCCCTGTCAATCACGCAGCAGCTCAGTCATGAAAAAAAAAAAAAGCAGTTCTCACCTCACCTTTGAATGACATCATCCTCTGGTCAGAGTGTCCTATGGTGTGAATGTCCTCTGGGAGAATTTTTTTCTCTCTCAAGGATTGGGTCACAGCCTGGTTTCACCTCATTACAGTACTCAAAATATCTACCCTCATTGTGCAACACCTTGGCAAAGAATGCTGGATCTCCTCTTGTTGCAGTCAGGAGTTGTGGCTTTTAGTCATGAGTGCAAATATACCACAAATAGTGTAAAATTGTCCATGCATTTACTTTACACATTGTTGCGCTGAGTTTGTGTGTATTTGCTTTAATATCTCCCAAACGCAACTTATACCCTGCCCCCTAAAGAGGTGACCCTAAAGGCAAAAGTGACAGTGACAAGTGACCAGCAGGACAGAAAACATATGATATTAATAATGGGTTTCCTCCTTTTGAAGCCTGTGAGCATCTCAGCTATTGTTTAAAGACAGAAAAACTGTGTTTGGCAAAGTGTACGGTCCATGTGTGCCTTCCTTCCTTGATGGCCCTGGGAATCGATCTTCACATCATTAAGCTTACACTTATTAAGCTTATTATTCAAGATAATACCCAATTACTCTCACCTCATGTATCTGCACCTGAGATCTGCATAACAAACCATTACATTAGCATTAAGTTACTGTTTATCATGGCCTGTTGTAATAAATAATAACAAGTGAAATGACAATTCATATGATTGCTGCATGGATTAACACTGGGCGTTGCAGCTTCTACGATAAAAATGAGCTGGTTCTCTGTTACCTCTTTTAAGACTAGTGCCTTAATTAGAGTAAATCATAATTATATACAATATTGCCAGTGTGAACCTTATATGGACGTTGTGGACTATAAGAACATCCTGTTAAATAATGTCGGGGGAAAATTTGTATAGCCTTTTTTGGAAGGTTATTTTGTGCACTGGACCAGGAAAGGGCCTGTTGGAAGCATATAACTGTAACATTTCTGTGTGTGTTGTTGCATTATCATTACCCTTCACTGGCATAGATATCTACAGCTTATCTGCAGCTGCTTAGTCATTGAAATCTATTTCATGAAACTTGTGACACACAGTTCCTGTGCTAATGATACTCCCAGAAGCAGTTTGGAACTTTGTAGTGAGTGAACCATCAGAGATAGGCAGTTTTATGTGCTTTTGCACTTGACAGCCCTATTCTCTGAGTTTAAATGGTATACTTCTATGTGGCTGAGCTGTTGTTGTTCCTTGATGCTTCTATTTTACAATAATAGGGCTTACAGTTGACTAAGTAGATCTACATGTATGAAATGAATTGTGGAAAAAAAGTACCATTCTATGACAGTGTCACCTTCTGCTGGCAGTGTTGGTCTTTGGAGACTGCATGGCAACATGCAGGGCTTAACAGACCTAGTGATGAGGCTAAAGCATTTGAACCTAAGTAATTGATTTGAAACTGAGTACTTCTGCACATTATAAAAGAATATTCTTATGTTCTAATGCTGGAGATAAAACTAAATCCAAATCAGCAAGGGCTATAATCATGTTTCCCACACACTGATGGCATATCTTATGAAGCTAATGATTTGTGAGTGAAGCTAGTGGTCATATTCCCCATCCCCTCAAGGCTTAAATATACATGAACATTATCTAATCCACTACTCAATGGTGGGTTTGCTCAGTTGAGTCTGTAGATGAAACACTTTGGTTTATTTATCTAGATCATATTTTAACCCCTTTTGCAAGAGTCATAAAGAAGATTAAGAACCTCTAAGGCCAAGGATGCACCAAAATTGCAAGCCTTCCTCATAGCAAAATGGAGGAGGGGTACACAATATAGACCTTTTGATTAGATGAGAATGGCATGTTGTTAGCACAATGGCTTTTTAATCGTTGCTAAGGCATTTTCTGCTAATGCTAATGCCTCGTAGGAGAATTACCGCGTCCTTACACTTTCCCCTCGCAGTCACTTTGCAAGCATGGCAGTTTGGTGTCATTTCTGGCTCAACTGCTCCTTTGACAGCAATTGTGGCATGGGCTAGAGGTGGCAGCGAATCTAATATAGCCCCACTTTCACAACTCCGTATCCCATTTTGCAATATTCCATGTCGCCTGGGGGCAATATATCACTCCCCAAAGAGGCTATTTAGAGAAAAGGTAAATGAATTATGGCAAACTCTTTGAGTTTGTTGTGACCAAGGACGTCCCACCATTTCAGGTCTTTGTCATTTCATTAATTCACCTTTCTTGTCCTTTTTTGCAACAGAGTGCAAATGGTGCAAGACTATTTTCAAAAAAAGCAAAGACGCCAGGCTTCCTGCTGTCTTCAGAGAGGAAACTGTAAGTTTGAAATACGGAGGCGATCCCGCACGTCAAGCTGTGACTGAGAAGAAGAAAGAGCGTTCAGCATACTGTCTCACCCATTATCGTCCTCTCTTTTTTCTGTTAGTTTGATCACTCTGAATGACCTTTTCAAAAGAAAGTATTCAGCAAGGTTTCATAGTGATTTTGAAGAACAAAGTAAAATGCCTTGTAGGTGAAGGTGCCAGAGCTCCAGGCTCAAGCTGAACGTCTTGTTGGCTTTTCTTAAAGATAGCTTCCAGTGCTAATGTTTTATTAATTAAAGTTAAAGTTTTATTTTATCATTTTCAAATAGCCTAAAATCTAAAAGCTCAGATAGTAAATTTGAATGCTTTATAGGCAATAAATCTTCTCTCTGACATTACAATACAGTATGTTCTCATATTAAAGAACCAAATCACTGACAGTCAGCATGCCCTTATCAGTGGGGTCAAGCTGAGGTTAGTTGCTCACTATTTGAGTTTTTGGTGGAAAGTGGAGAAAAAAACTTCAAAACATCACTTACCGTGACAGTCACCGTGTTATGAATTTTACTTAACACGAAAACTTCACTCATTAGCTCAATAGCAAAGGCGACACAGTTAAAACACAGTTTAGACATCTTAAAGTTTCATAATGATGATGATGATGATGATGATAATAATAATAATAATAATAATAATAATAATAATAATAAATATTATTATTATTATTATTATTACAGTATCTTGGTAAGTCCTATTACGTTAAAAAATACCAGGCTAGTAGCAGGTTCAAACACAATTGTTTTTGACTGAATTGTGTTTAAAAAAATACTGGCTCTTTTTCTGATAGTGAATCTTAAGCCATGACTTTTATTATGGATATTGATTACTGATTATGTTTGACTGAAGGGGAATTCTGCAGATTTGTCAAGATTTTCTTCAGAGTGCTTTGATTATTGTGATTTGATCAGGGTGGTACTCCAGTCCAGAGAAAATTCAGTCAAAATGTTTCACAGTGTTGTAGATAGTAACATGATAGGAAAGCAATTGCTACATTATTGTGTAATAATTACTATACCATTGTGCATCCTTACTTAGCATCACCTTTCACTTTTTGTCATTTATCAGTATGAACTGTCATTATCATGGTCTTCTTATTTAACAACTGTAATTGCAGGTGCGAGGAGCACATTTAAAAGTCCATCATGCTTCACTCAGTCCAAAATATGGATGTAGTATCATGATTTGACATACTAACTCTTAGCTTACGTCAGCTCATAAAATTTCAACAAAACTCTGTTTGACCTTAGAAAACCCATTCCACCTAGGTCTTCAATCCAAGGCCATTTGTCATCGTGTATTTCTCCATCGCTCATATTGAATTTCCTATGAATGTTCTTTCTCCCGACTCAGGAGCCCTCTTTGTTCCACCTTCTCAGCCAATTGTAGCACCATATTAGAAATCTATAGAGCTCGAGATCACAGAAGTGATATATGACTGCTTTGAGGCCTAATGACTAGTGCACAGCACATTTCAGATTTGGAAAAAACGCCCTGTGATGAAGAGCAATTTGCACATTCAGGTCCCATAAAGGTCAGGGCCATAAGGAGGTTTAAGACTGAAGACATTACCATGTGCCGGAGATTCGGCCAGGTCAGCCAACTCATTTAGATTGGATATAAATGAGCTTCAGGATGCGGCCAGACCTGAGATCTGCTCTGGGAACAGTCTTTCACACCTCAGCCATAACATTTGAAAATGACTAAACTGGCCCTAGAACAGCAACTTTGCTATGTTCCATTAGTGCAGATAAATGATGGCCAGTCATGGCATAGGCTATCCATTCATTAACAGAGGAATATTATGCTTTACTGCTCTTGGCAGGTTTTGCCTCATATCCTTGACTGATCTCCAGGGCTTGGCACGGAGCGGCTCGCTGGGTAAGGACGAAGGGGCTTGGGGTGGGTGGATTACTTACCACTTTTATTGCCAGTCCCAAGACGGGCATTCCAGAATGCAGCATGCAGCATATGCCCCCTTAATCTGTTCTTGCAGCTGTGCCAGGCGTTTGGCCACCAGTGCCTTCTGCAAGGACATGGAATGCTGAAGTGTAACTTTGAATATTTGTAAATTAAGAATATGCCTAATATTTACAGTGACTTGAAAAGTAGTTGTCTCCCTCCAGATTTCCTCCGTTTCTGCATATTTGTCACTTTTCATGTTTCAGATTTTCCCCAAACTTAAACAGAAGACAAAGATAAGCTGAGTTAACAGAAACTACAGTGTTAAATGTTTATTTACTGTATTAAAGGAAAACAAAACTGCAGAAAAATCACTAACTGGCACTGTGTGAAAAAGTAAATGTTCCTCTTAGTTACTCATTCAACTGATCAACTGAATTTAGGTAATAAGTAGGATCATTTAGAATAAGCATTCCCCAGCTTACCAACACTGTTGAATCTAAACATTCACATAGAATCTAAATAGAACATCACCAGCAATTGTGCTACTGAAAAACGTTTAAAGCAGCACACTTGCCACAAGCTGGTGAAACATCAAAAGTGATGAGAAAGAAAGTTTAGAAATTGTTACAGAGTCCTTTCTAAGGAAATCACAGTAAGAACATCTTTCACGCGGGGAACAGTGTTGAATCTTCCCAGAAGGTGGATGTCACAAAAGACATGATCTAAAGCATAAGCTCAGCTGTTTTATATTGAATGAAACAAACACAAATCCACCTCTGACTGACTCAAAAGAAACATAACTAAGATTTTTGAGTGACCTAGTCAAAGTCTTGACTTGAACCACACTGAGATCCTGTGGTAGGACATTAAATGGGCAGTTTATGTCCAAAAGTCCTCATTTGTGGCTGAATAAAAGGAAGAGAGGGCACCTCCATGTGATGGGAAAGACATCCAGTAGAGGAATTGCTTTTTTTGCAGTAACATGAGTGGTAAAGGTGTTGAAAACTCTTTTTTTAAATGAATATGCTGAACATATGATATTTAGCAATGCACCAAACAAAAGTTTAGACTAAACTGAAAAAAGCACTAATTGAATTCAACCAAGATCGTCAGCGGAGAGCCTAGAAAAGACAAGGTGAATAGCTTAAAACTGCCGATGTCAAGCCCTATCATTGAGGGTATTAAGCACAGTCTACTAGGAGAGTCCACTTGTGTTGACTCACTTATGTTTGAACATGGAGCTCTTTGATAAACTGAAATGACTTTCTGTTACCACAAATAGATTTGCATGTTTAGTGTGGGGTCTTGATTTCGCTCCCTGCTTTTTTTTTTAAAGCCTAATCTCCTCTGGGCACAAAGGAGAGGCACTCTGTAGCCCTCTGATAAAACAGACAAATCCCCCTTTGATTACCCCCTTTTGCTCTGGAGAGGCCTCTCTGTCCCGCAGCGGCCATACAAGGGAAACGAAAGGAGGCAGAAAGCAAATGGGATTAGGGAGGCTCACCAGATATGCATCTCACAGACTGTTGTTCGCAGTGGTTTGTTTTGTGCTGGGGGAGATTCTTACTCTCATTACATGCTGATTGTCGGCCCAAGATTGCTTTTCCGACGTGTCTGAAGAGCCTGAAGGAGCCTGAAATGGGCTAGAGGAGCTGCCACGCTTGTTTCCGTTTCTCAAGCAGACAGATCTGGAGCACTTTGGCTGTGGCTTCTGAGGACGGATAATGCTTTCGCTTCCCCCATTTCACTGTAGTTTTTGATCCCATCTGGCAATGGGACATAACTGTGTAGAGAAAAAAATCCTTCTTTGAAGGCTCCTCACCCTCGGCCGTGTGGACAAGGGTTACAGATAGGAGTCATCTGGTCAAAGCTGAGCATGGACAGGCTTCAAAAACAAACCTCAGCAGATCGGACAAATTCTACCATAGAGGTTATTTTCCTTCTTATTCCACAGACAGTCACGGAAATGTCACCTTAAGCCTGTCTGATGCACTCTTTGCTCTGCTCTACACTCTAAAAGCAATTTCTAACTGGCCATATTGCTGTTTGCTTTATTTGAAAGTGTGCACACAGGTGGTTAATTTAAATGATTCCCTGTTAAGTAGATTTATTTTCTATCCATTCAAGGTTTGTAGCTTGGCTCTTTATTCTTTGATAAAATTAGGCTACAACAGGGTTTGTCATGCCCATCTTTGAGAATACTTTCCATCTGTTTGGATTCTTTGAGCTTGTGAAGTAGCACCAGAAGAGATTAACCATGCTGTGTCACATTTAACATGCCAAGAAGAAAAAATAACTGTCGTTGATGTTTTAACTTCCTTTTCAGGTTACTGTTAAGTAACTAGGGTAGGTACAAAATACAAGAAGAACAGCTGCAAGGAGGAGGGAGATAAAAAATGTTGTGAAATAGCAACCACACCAGTTAAAACCTAGTTTCACAAAAAGGTCAAATGTAAATTTTTTTTGGGAGTACAACTTCTGCTTCTTATTTTAGAACTGAGTTAGATAAATGTAACTAATCAACAATACTCACCCAAGTCTTTTACATAAAACTATCCCCAAAACATCCCTCAAATAACTTGTAGTTCCAGCAGATGTGGTTCAGAACACAATACTGTGAATTATGAAATGATCAGTACACCAGGAGGAGTAATCTTGGATAAGATTCCTCTGAACATATGTTATAAAAATTGAGCAATTCCTGGGCAATAACAGACCTTATTGTCTTAAGTGAAAAAAAGGATAGGCTTAAATAAACGTGTTCCAACTCAAACCAACTCCATTGTGTGGCTATGAAGACAGAGGCAAGATCCTTCTTTAAATATAGATGGTTCGGCCCCTACAACTGACAAACAAATAGTCTGGGCTGTGCCCTCCTTCAATTAGGGTGAGCTCCAGTACAACCTACAGTATATTCACGTAAATCTGCCTGGCTTAGAAGAAAAGTCTTAGCTGAAAGAATTTGCCATACAGTTCCAAATACTGCAGCTCTTGTTTTCTCTTTTGGCTTCATAAACAGGCAATCTGTGTAAGAATATGCGTACTGATAAGAATTCTGCAGTAATGAATGTATGTATAATTTATGTGATGTTACATGATACTCCTTTATAGTCATGTCCTTATAGTTTGTTGCTCTAAAATTGCTCAGATGTATTTTAACTTTTAGCGGTGGCCTTATGATAAATATCCTTAAGCACGAAGAATATTACCACTTAAAGTCTAGAGTCTAATTTATCCACCCTCTTAACACCCACACCCTGCTCACAATCATACTAAGAGGCAGCGCAGATTCGTAAGAAGACAGAAATCGCCTAAGTACCCCATGATTTACTGTGATTATTCCTTTTGTGTGCCATGATTTGTATGATCTAAAGTGCAGTATGTTCATTGCAAGCTTGCAGGCAGTACGTCAGTATTATCAGAATGGGGTTCTGTTTGAGCAATTTGGGGTTTAAACATGTGAGTGTGTGTTCCAAACGACGCTGAACATTTCATAAACATCAGTCACAGTCTTTTTCCCATCAAGCCTGCCTGCAGGGACAGCAGGTCCGTGGCGGCGGCTCCAAATGAGGCCTTGGCAAGTTCCATTTGTGTCTATCGAATCTGAGGGAGCACAAAAGATCGAGTGAGCCCCATTGCCACGGCAGATGTCACGTAGCATCAATCCAATCCAATAAAGTGTCAGTCCAGCAAGGCCCACCGTTCCCAAAGCCAGCGGAGACAGAGGAGGCGCCATATGCAAATCGGAATGGCATTTTGGCCACTGGGGGCAGCAATTAACATAACTCATTCAAGGACCATAGAGCAGCCAGAGGGAGCGGCTACTGTCATGGAGCAGTTGCTTTATGGAGGGCTTGTCACGCTCTTGATTTTAATTGACATTAAAAACCAGTGAGTAGAGTGCTAATGCTCTCTGCGCCCTGCAGTTAACACATTATTAGCATATTTGCACTGAAGCACTCCTAAGGGCAGTGAGGAGTCGACAAGTCTCCAGGTTGTGTTTGTGGGGCTGTCTCTGCCAACATTTCAGATGGAGAGTCTGGACATGAAGGTCAGCAATTCAAATAGACTCACTTCTTTTCCATTTAATTCAATTCAGTTCAGTTCAATTCAGTTCAGTTCAGTTCAGTTCAGTTCAGTTCAATTTAATTTATTTTCTAAGTTCTGGAGTCTGTCCTAGTGCTCACAGGGCAAAACACCCTGGACAATTCACCACCAATTCATCACTGAGTTCAGTTATATAAAGTTCAGTTCAATTACATTTAATTCACTCCAGTACAATATTAAATTGCTAAATGAATGGCAATTTTGTTACTAAGGACAAAATATATTTTAATTGATTCATGTTGCACTCAAATAATGCTTGAAGCATACATACTCAAAATAAAGTTCTCATAACAAAGTTAATATTTCTGCAAGACGTGCAATTGCTTATTAAATGAGTTTAGATGTTGTATAAAACAAATGGCAAGTTCTACCAGTTGAGTCAAATGAGTGGCTAAGAGATTCTTCCAAAGCCACCATCATTTAGTTTGATATGGCAGCCCACTAGGAGACCAAATATGAGGAGTAGCAGCAGTCAAAGCCCTTTTTTCCAAAATGATGTGGCATCTGCCTGGAAAATCACAGAAATAGGTGTCTAGATGGGGTTAAAAGTGTTCAGTGAAAAACTGGAGGTAGCTTGACCTGTCATTTTCTCAGGGGCAGAGGGAGAAAAACACTGATATAGAAAGTCTGGACGGAAATGAAATTATAGTGTAGTGCCTGTAATAGAGGAAATTCCTGTATTTTGTATAAATTTGATCCTGTCCACTTCCTGCTATAGAGCCTATAAAATTCTGTAAATGCGGGCATGTTTCAGCATAGGAAAACAGAATAAAAAAATTAGAACACTACAGGTTGCTCTCTCTGGGTGGAATTTGGGCCAACATGGCCATTCGTTGACTGGCATAAGGGAACTGCCAAGTCTGTCCAGTGATATAGAACTGATGGTTTATTCAGTAAAAGGAAGAGGAAAGTTAAGAAATTACTGTCAAACTGTGGAAAAGTCAGTGAAAGGACACTATTCCAACAGCGCCAGCAGCTAGGGATATGTTTCCATTGGAATCCATGTGATAAGAACCGAGGGTTTTCTCCTGCTGTGTTATTAGATTAGGCCTCAGGTCACATTACATCCAGGTCTTTTTGTACTGCAGTTTGCTCCATTTGTCCGGCCATCACTTCTTCACTTTTTCTCTTCTGTCCCCGGTCGATAAGGGACTCGGGGTAGGTGGGTGGCGTAGTCACTAACCCGTATCAGTTCAGGGGGAGTAAACCTGTTGAGGTGACTCACGGTGGACATTTCAGGGGGGGTTGGGGGGTAAAAAATGGTGTAGGTGGAGAGAGGGTCAGAGAGCAAAAAGGAGGAGGAGAAAGTGGGCCGGCGGGGTCACTTTGTGGACGATGGGAGCCGTTAATGGATGACTACATCCTGTTATGAAAGAGGGAGGGAGAGAGAGAGAGAGAGAGAGAGAGAGAGAGAGAGAGAGAGAGAGAGAGAGATAGAGACACCTCAAGGACATGCGGTGCAGTGAGCTGATCTGATGGCTTCAGCCCCGTGGTGAGGGGTCAGGAGCTGAAGTTGTAGAGTACGGAACATGCTGCCATGCTAGCCTTGGGGACAAAGCCCTAATTTACCTGACTCCAAGTACGTTCATGCCTTTTGCTTTTACTCTAGACTGCAAGGCTGAACCAGCAGCATTGATGGTAATAAGCAGAATGATTACTGATCAGAACAACTTGTACAGTTAGGGACTAAAGGTTAAAAAAGCAAAGAAGTGCGAGCATTCCAAATTGAAATGACATGCTCAGTGCTGGTCTTGCAGCTTTGGAGAACTATGTGTTTAATTCATCGGCCTAATCTAAAATGTGATTCAATATGTGCAATTTATTGGGTTTTGATAACGTCTTTTATAAATGTCTCTCTTACAAAATGCTTATGAAGGTGTTATGAATGCTGCCCCACAGAGAAGTGTTTTAATATCCAGTTAGTTGGAACAAACTGCAGATTTAATACATTTCAATTAACTGAAATTAACATAAAAAATGTGGCATGTGCTTTAGTGTAGGCACCCTAATAATTTTTTTAATTCCTGATTTATTACTTTTCCAGTGTATCCTATTTCTTGCAGAATTCTTGGTCGTCATTGGTGTATAGTTTTTCAGATCTAATCACAGATTTCCAATAATATATAATATATGAACATTTTTGCTAATTTGTATTTACAATTAATTGTATTCTTGTAATATTTAGCCTCTTTTCTTTAGCTACTAGGATTTTATAATATTATGCAGGTTCTTCACTCTATGCCAGCAACACATTTGACAAGGTGTTTTATTGTAATACTTCTCTCTCCAAACATACCGTTACTGATTCTAAACAAATAATTAACTTTTAGTTTCGGCAGATGACAACACATTACTCCAAATTACTTCAGACATTAAATTTTTAATAAGACCTTTTTAATGTAGATGTTGCACTGCACAGGTTTTACTGTAGATGTAATTGGGAGGGGGGGGGGGGTGTTGCTTTGCATTCCTCACTTCAGTAGTTTTCCTTATATTTTATTTTTTAATGATATTTAAGACAGTGAAAATTGCAAGTAGGAAGTATTTTGCTCTTGTTCTATTAGAGTCAATTATCTTTAGTTTCAGCTGCTCAGATAAGCCCATGGTGGTTGAGTGTAAACACAGGAGAGGTTTAAAAGGTTAAATTATTATAGTCTGGAACTATTTAATTACACTTGAATATAGGCCTAACAAAGACAAATAAGCTGTAAGGGTGTGCAAACTTTTTATGTTACACAAACTTGTGCATACAGCTGCATAATTAATAAGTGAACAGAACTCTAGAGGTTAGTGACTTGCCCCTGTGATCATTAATGTACCCTTGAATAAGGTACCATCCCTAGACACACTGCTCCCTGGGCGCTGTGTTCCTGGTTTGGTTGAATGGGTTTAATACACAGAAGGAATTTCAATCTGTTCACCCTGTGGTGTGTTCACATATGAGAAATGGTCACTTAGAGGTTTAGGTACCAGAGGCTGTGAAAGTAAAACAGATCAAATCAGTTAAGATGTCATTCACTTAACAATCAGTTTTTGCACAGCTTTCCTGACACAATTCTTTGGCCGTCAGCCCCGCAGTTGAACTCAGTTCCTCTTCTTTGTTTAATTTGTGATGTTATATCCATTAGCTTCCTTATTTCCCATCCGATGGAGGGTTTATTAGAGAGCATGAGCTGATTACCTGGGAGTTTTTGTCCTTTTTGCCATGGTTTGTTCCTTTTTTAAATGAAAAAAGTTCAAGTGCAAGTTCAAGTGCATCTCTGTCTGCATCTCCACAAACATGCATGCCTTGACAATTTTGAATTAACTATTATTTCTGAATTCATAATTAATAAAATATATCATAGGACCAAAATTGTTTGTGAGGTAGATATTAGGAATATAAAAATGTGCATAAAAGTATTGATGAATTCATATTAAGAGAACATTAGAGGACATATTAGAACATTACATGCAAAAGTCTTTCCACTTTTCTCTGTAATTAGTCACAGAGAGCAAGACATTTTGAGAGCTATTTTACCAATTTCAGATTAATGTGCAATTTGGGACTTTTAGGCAGAGTTTTGCTCTAGTATCTCCATAATTAATGAATTTCTGTGTCCAAGCACTCACGAGCAATAAAGGAGAAATAAATAAGTTTGAGATGGGAATAAGGAGGGAATAAATGGTAACCTTAATGGCTCTCTTAAGCCTCAGAAGAAGTGTCAAAGCATTCCACATAAAGTGTTGGATTTGTTTATACATACAGTTTTACCATGTGAACAAAGATATAGTGATAAATAATTTTCATATTTAAGCCCTGTGATAATTGAATTTTCCATATAATTTCCAATATCTCACTACTAACTTGGAATCACCATGGACACCATGAAACAATTCTGAGGTCACTATACCCTCTTAGAATTGCAGCCTTTCTGTGGTGCAGGTGTTTGTGTGGCACTGTGATCCTGAGACCTGTAGCTGTCTGGAACATTTAGCTCCTGGTAGGGTCACCCAAGGCAGAGAGGACTCAACAGAACCAACAGTGATTCATACAGCTCCTATTGGCAGTCCTCATTGAATTAAAGGCACCTCACCCAGAATAAGGTTACCTGGTAGCTCAGGCAGGCTCAGCAGAAGCTGAACCTTTTATAAATAAGGAAGATAAAATTTAACATAGAATATGACAGTATCCAAGACAATATATTTATCTTATGGTGAGTCAGTGAAAGAAAAGAAATGGCTTGCATTAATGACCGAGGGTAAAATTACCCTACAGAAAAAGAATTATTCACCTCAATCAATATTTTAGAGACTTGGCACTCATAATTAGAGATAATAAAGGAAGGACCCTGCTTATTCATTGTGGATATTTGTTTCTAGAGGTAACTATGAGTATTTTTCTAAAAAGAAAACATGGAAGGACATTAGCAATTTGTGCACTAAATGACCATACATTCAAATATTTGCATGTCCTTCCACATACCATTTTGCCCTCATGAGAATGACTGAAAAATGGTGACGCACACTGTTTAATTCTTAATAACCTTGTGTTTATTTGTGGTAGACGTCAAACACTGGCAAAAAATTAATAAAAGATTGTATTCAAAGAAGCAATAATGACAGAAGAACAGGAAAAAATAGGGCTATTATATTCTCAATATCACTTTTAATTCAGACCTTTGCACCTTTTTCTACAGCCTTATAAATTATCAGTACACATGCAATAGGAACATTTTAGAGATTTATTCACACTGAAATTATGTTTTGCTTTCAATCCTACTAAGTTTGGAAATAATACTCCCAGACATTATAGCCCAAACATCTTCTTCCAGAAAAAGTGTTTTTTAGAATGTGTAAAACAAAAACAAGGGCCAAAAATCTTCATTAAAAGTAAAATATAATAATAAAACATGAATTGATTAATAAAGCACTGGAACTGTACAAAATACTTTATAAATCTTAGTTCTGGGATTCAAAGACAAACTTTGAACAAAATCTGGATTCTGTGTGAGTTAACATGGAATGACCTGTCTGACTGACCACCTACAGTGGTATGGCCTGCCCATAATTCTATCATTGCTACCTTTCGAAACATCCTGACATTTAAAAGGAATGTCTCACGTTTATGTCCCTGAGCCAGTAAGAACTTCTGAGGTTTTCTTACTTTTTTACTTTGTTGTACTGGAGTTAATGCCTTGTATGTTAGCTGTAACTCTTATAGACATTGTTATGAGAAAACCTTTAGGCTCGAACAATAGTTACGTTTAATGTCAGTGAGTTGTTGTCTTTCCTCTTCATAAACAAATGATTTATGAGGTCTTGTCCCAGAACTCTTCAGGATTAATGGGCTATTTGTAAAAGACATTACAACAAACACAAGCCCTTTTCGCTTAGGTGTATACTTTGAACACCCTGCTCACTAAACTTTCCTTGTAGCTCTAATTTATATTGCAGAATTTAATGGCACTTCTTCTTGCTTTGTCTTGGCTACCCACATTGTGCTGTAACTGTTGTTTTCTACTGCCTTTGACATGACATTTCATCTAATGGATTAATGTCGTATTGATCTAATGAAGTATAGTGTCAAGAAACAGTTGTTCAGGAAAAACACTGTGCTAACACATGAAAAACTGAATTTTGTGAAAATCTCAAAGGTGTTCATGAAGTAAGTCATTTAGACAAAGGCGCTCATCTAACAGGCAAGAAAGGTTCCTGTACAGGAAGACAATCCTATCATCCGGTTCCCCATAATAGCATAAATTGGCTCATTTAGGACCTTAATGAAGCTTTGTGTGTGATGGAATGAGGTGTGGAATTTCACAAAGCAGTGACACAATAACAACCAAATGCTAAATGTCAGAATAAAAGAAAGGAACTAATTGAAAACAGGTGGCTCTAGGGAAGTCACAGATTAGAGCACACTAATGTGAAGGTCTTGCTATAATCTAAATTCTCCAAAAACTTTGTTAGTGCAGTAAACATGCCAAATGTATGGAGGTAGGTCATTTGCAATTGCACTTGTAGGTCAATGTTTGTGTAGTGCTTGTCAAATGACAAGTAAAATAAGTAATTAAAGATTTGCAATATATGTATGGAATGAACTTAAATATGGAACAAAATCTGCATGCACAATTATTACATCAATAAACTGAAAAATAAAACCTAAAATTACCAAAACAAAAACCTGAACATTTGTACACCCTTTTGTCAATCCACTAGCGTTCTTATTCTTAAAGATATCAGCGCCTGTTTAACTAATAAGGTCTTAATACAAGTCAGGTGAACACAATTCCAAAATATAAAAAATAATGTGACTCTTCAAACATCTAAAATAAAAATGTAATTGACACAAAAAATCTGACTATAATTTCTAAAAAACTTCCTGCTTTACAAAAATTAAAACTGCTGAAGAGAAAGCAAGAAGAGCAAGAAAATACTGCTTCTAGGCAGACCCAGGCAGGAATGCAAAGCAAACCCCATATCAAAGCCAAGGATATACAGGAGGGTGTAATGGTATAGTAGTGCACTTGCCCTATCTGGTGGCCTTGTGAGTAGGGAACTGATAAAATAAAAATCAATCACCGAAGATATTTAAAGTAGAAGACTACTAAAGCTAATGAATGCTGATTTTGTCTGTTTTTATGTTATTTGACCTCGGCACGTCTTAGAACATGTGATACTTGGAATAAGTCTTTATAAATGTTAGTTCAGGTTTATGTTACTTGTTATGTAAGGATTATGAAGCTTTCAGGAGGCTTTGTGTATGCTGCTTTACAGTTATCACTTCTTCTCCTGTTACACGTTGATCCTGCATGTTATGTACTTGTTTACACACATCAAAGGATAAAATGTTTGTTTTCAATGTGAACTTAACACCAGCAGTTTGGAACAAACTAAAATATTACATAATTTCTTTAAATGCTGTCTTACATTAAAATGTTGACTTTGAAAGTAATGATAGCATATAATACAGTTTACTGCATTTGTGAAAGAATACAGTAAACAAGAAAGTGACCTTGCCAGTGAACATAACTTCTCAATATCATTGAAAAAGAGGACAAACGAAATACATTCTTTAAATGATTTTCATAAAATCTGGATAATGTGAATTCCTGTTTAACCTGTGACTGGTTAAATATTCCACAAAAAAATCATAGGAGCTGCTTTAGGTAACTGAATGTTAAGGGACATGTGTTTTGAAGAAAAAGTGTGTTTGGAGATTGGAATTGGACAATTGGAAAATAGTAGTGTAGTCATTTAGGTTAGTTATATTTATGTGTGGTTGTCTGCATGAGAAAATGACACACAAGTGAGCTCTGGGTTGAAGAGTTAATTTATTGTGTTCCTGTACAGTTCCTGTACAGTGTTCCTGTGTTCCAGTGTTAACTGGTTATTATCCTGTTTAATAACCAGTTAAGATTAACTATTTCATTATTCACTTGGCTCAAATAGTTCACAAAGACAACTATTTTAGAAAATATTCTCAGGTTTCCTGAAGGTTTTCTTCCTTCAATCAATGGCTAAATACTTAGCAACTTTACTAATCAAATGTTTAATTCTTCAGTTAATAAATTTGAATGATGTGATTGGGTAAACCAGAAGATTGCTATATGTCAAGGTGATTACAGAAGAGAGCAGATGAAATGGTTTTGTGATCCACCTTTAATTAATAAACTAAATTGAACTAAAGTGTTTAATATTTTTTGTAATTTGTCTTTTGGTAGAACTTATTAAAAGCAAGCAAAAACATATATGATGGAGGCCCACTATTTAAAAAATGGCAGTTGTGAAGAATGCAGAAAAGGAGAATCCAAATGCAGAGTAAGACAAAATGCAATGTTTATTCCACACACAAAATCCATAAGGCAAAATGCTAAAACCAAGTCCAGAGCAAAAGGGTCAAAAGCCAAAAATCTGAAAAGCAAACAAAGTGAATCAATGATCAAAAAAGGAAAATCCAAGGAACAGAAACAGGTTGATAACATGAGCGAGAAAAGACAATAGAAAGGCTTGGTAACTAGGCAGGGCTTGGTATACTTCGCACTGAAGAAATGACAGAAGGGGATATATATAGTTCCTGTGACTAAAACTCAGGTGATCCTGATCTCGACCTAATTGGTTTAAATGAAAACCTGGAGTCATGTTCTGGATGGTACTGTTCATTAGGTTCCACACGAGACTCCACTTCATATACTGTTCCAGACCTTACAGCAGTAAAAGTAAAAACTAAATAGAAAATTTGAGAACATTTTGAGATGGACCTGCCATGCATGCCCCAGATGAGCTGGTGTTCACAAAAATGCCATAGACAATCAAAACCTACAAACTGTAAAAGAGCAACACGAGTTGCTTTCGGAGGTGATTGCAAAGGAGTTTCTGGGTGGTTGCTATGGTGTAGGAAGTATTTGCTATTGAGTTTCAAGGTGTTTGCTATGGTATACAAGGTTTCTAGGGTGTTACCAGGTGGTTGCTCAGGTGTAGGAGGTGGTTGCCATGGAGTTTCTAGGTGGTTGCTATTGTATAACGGTTTGCTAAGTTGAGCCTCCTACTGTTTGTGTCGAAGGAGATAAAATGGAATGGATGAAAGGCAAGCAAAAGAGTAGTGTGGGTCATTCCCGATATCATGTTTGTGATTTGTGAATTGCCTTGAGGTGCCATATGAAGCTTTGTGGATGTATGGTTGAAGTATTAATCAGCAGAACTCATTATTCATCTACTCGTTTATTTAAATGTTACCAAAGATGCATTGGAAATGTATTAAGCAAAAAACAAAACAAAAGACAAGTGCAGGGCTTGGATGAGGGAATAGATATGCGTGGGGATGTGTCCTGAGGTCATTTGAGATTTTGCTACATTTGAGATTTTTGTCTCTGTGTTGAGACTTAAAATTTTGTTTTGTGTAACAGCATTCATTCGAATTATGTCAAAAATGTACAGGAGTACTGAATGTGGCAAGAAGGGATGAGGGACAACCATGAGTGCTGGTAATAACCCACTGCAAGTTTGGTAGGGTTGGACGAAGCTTGTCTGAGCAGGATTATCTGAAAGGGGAATCCCATTCACGGCCAATGCAATGGGGAACCCAAAATGGCATCAAAAGTAATAGCACACCTTGCACTGCTGAGCTGAGCATTGTGGGATATACGTTGCCTGGGTGTACGCTATATTTTGAGCCAGAAGAATGATAAATAAAGAAATTGTTTAGAGGTGAAGAATAACATGTGACTTTTATCAAAATGATAATAATAATTAGCTGACAAATTGATGCAGTAGTCATTAGCGAGCTGGTTATAACATGTAGGGAGTATCCCTTCTATTGTCCCAATAATGGAACATTTTCTTTTTTGTGCAAACTGACTGCAATTTTTCCAACAATTCTGCAGGCATAATAATAATTAACAGGGAAAAAAATGTCATTGCCAGACTGGTTGCCTGTTACAAAAAAGGTCAGCGCCTTTTCAGTAACTTGACATTTCTGAAGTTTGGCAGAAAAATATCTATCCCACCATTCTGCAGCAGTGAGAACATATGTGAGTGATACACATGTTTGTATGCTTTGTCTGTTCCCTCTTGCATCTTGGTGACTTAAATACCACAACCAATTAGCAACCGCAAGGAACAGTCCAGAACATGAAATCTTGGCATAACTACACATTGAAAATGAAATGGTAATGCTTCTAATAAGCAAAAGTTAGTAAAAAAGTAACATTTATTGAAAAACGAAAATCTATACACCTCAGCAAACCAGATCTGATGTCACATACACCAAATTTGATCCTATCTAACTCAGACTTATTCATGGTGGAGAGCTACATGCAGGGAATTAAAACCCCTGGTTCCATTCATCAAACTATAAAGAAATCCAATTACTTTACTTACATCTCGACTATTATGCAGAATAGATGAGATTCATTTTCATTTAGCCATGCTTGTTTAGTGTTTAGGTTGATGTTGTGCCTCTGAATCTAAGGACTACGAACCTGCTGTGTAGAAGCTAGATAGAAGGAAGAATAGTGTTAATTGTAAGACAGATGAAATGCAGCTTTGAATACTCAGAGAGACACTTTGCAGATTGATTGCCCTCACAGTAATCAAGAGTAATGTTTCTGGAGCAGAGAGAAAGTGATGGACAGTGGAGGAGATTGCTTGATTGATGTCCACTAGTGAGCGGGCTTTGAGAGTACTTTTTATCAACGTCAAGGAACTATGTTGATTTGAATGATGTGAGGGATGAGATAAGGCAGAACCAAGAAGATGTATACGAAGTCACTGTTGGCAGGAAAACACCCCCAGTCTGATCTACATCCACAGTAATGGGGTTAAGTAGGAACTGCTGGTATTACACATGTATTTGAATGTTGCAGAAAGGCGTGGGATGGGGAGGTATAGCGTGCATGTCTGCATCTCCACTGTTTCAGATGTGAGAAACCACAAGCTGGAGATCAGTAATGAATCTACCCACCTTTCTCACACCTGTTCTCCCCACTACTTTTTCCTCCCTCCTCCCCTGTATGAGTGTAAGCGTTAATACACTGGTCGTCCGCTGGGATCAAACACATGTCCCTGCGCTACTCTCACACGAACACTCACACCAGGCGTGGTGATTAATGTCTGCTCCATCCCTTCCCACAGAGCCCCAAGTGGTGGGTGAATTTTTCAGAGGAACTCAGCAGTTGACATTCAGAGGAGACTCCCATTCTGGAACACAGTGCGAATGTTTGATTAGCAGAGGGAAATTATCTCTCACCAGTAGTACGTTCAGTGTCTCAAAAACCCAGATTTTGCTTCAAATTCAGTCTAAAAAAGGAGTAATGACATATGTGTATAGTCCCCATGTTGGTGTCACTAGTTTTTACAATTATTATGTAACTACTCAATTGCAATTATTTACGCTGAATCCATTTTCTACAGTTTTCAGATTTTTGGAGTTGCAGCAAACAACAGTTGCAGCAGTTTGTTTGTGTTGCTGCAAACAGAGTATAAACTGGGTATAAATGTTAGGGTTGAGGTAAATACATGTGAACAAAAGAAATAATTTATTAACATGTTATGTGACACAAATAACAAATATCTGATGGGAGCTATAACACATTTACTGGGCAGTATTATGGGTAACGTTTGTTTATTTGATTTTGGTTTGTAGCACATTTATTTAGCAGCACAATGAGTAATTTCTGTTTATTTAATATTTAACAGAAAACAAAACAGAAAACAAAACCTGGCACGACGGCCAATACAGGGACAGATTCAGGAACATGGACATGAATGTGGCAAAGCAGAACAGACACAAGAACAAGATAAGTAACGCTAATGACCCGACAACCTAACAGTGAAACTAAACAGACTTAAATACAATACGGAGCAGACACAGACAACCAATGAACATTAAACACGTGTCACCCTGAGTACGCTTCAGCTGATCCCCCTTTTGCTGGCTGAGAGTACTCAGGGCTTCAAATTAAGAGTCCCTTATACCCAAATTTACACAGAAACCCAGCTCCACCTGGTGGAGGCTGCCTGAACCGTGACAACAATGAGTAGTGTTTGTTTATTTTATCCTTTTTATGGCACACATTTTTAGAGTAACAGTGCCAGAAGCAGACAGCCCTTACTGTGAATCCCAGACCAGCATCTAAATGCACCTAAACACCATAGGGTTTAGGAGAACTAGGCAATGTTTTCTAGAGTGCTCCTGGCCAGATGTATCAAACTCTCCTGAATAACAGGCCTTATTTCCATTTATAAATGCTAAACGTTCATGATCGTGACAGGCCTACAAAGACTAGCAAAAATATCTCAGCAAAATGACCGGCATAGTAGATGTTAATTTACAGTGTAATATCTCTTGCTGCATTATTTCACAAAGTAAAGTGTAAACAGACCATTCTGTCATACGCGAAAAGACCACAGCACAGCAAATTCTTTCTCTCTATTTAACCCATTCTTTGCTCATCTTTGCTCAGTGGTGTCACTAGCAGTGTTGGGATTTGAACCCATGACTTTCTGATCGCAGGGCAAACACCCACACCACTAGACTACCAGCTGGTGATTTCAAAGCCCTCTCTTGGTGATCAGCATTCCCATTTGACATATGGTTTGGTTTTCTGGCGAGGTGAATAAAAGCACAATTGAATGCTATAACTGCTTCCACTTTTTTGCTAAATTTCTCTTTCCCAGTTGCCAAGTTCTATTTATTTGCATGCATTTGCTTTGAAGTCTAAAAAATTATTCTGTAATGTTATTTCCTTCACAAAATATGATTATTCCACTTTTCCTCCATTTGTTTCCTAATGCCAAGAATAGCTGTAGAAACACTGCTTAGCATGCTGCATAGTGCTGAAGCGTGAAGAATGTGCACAGACATGGGCTTTAGTGCCACAGCCATTCGAAGGAGATGGGAGCCATTCCTGATCTGTCATAATCCTATTATCCAAATGATTTCAGACTAAAGAGTCTGACTTTGCAAGTAACTGCCCAGTCATACATTCACATTGGCTGTTATTTTGATGTAGAGGCAGTATTTGGTAGCTCCAACATCTCCAGAGGTTAGAAAAGCCCTCATAATTGAATTTACTTCAGAACACATTTTAAATCCTCTAGAGTAGTGGTATTGTGAACAGCAAGGATTCAAATTGAGTGTTCTGTTGGTCTACAGTTCCTCTGAGGATTCTTAATGGACTGGGAAATCAGACAGCAAAATGAATATTCATACAAGCGTGCCTAAACTGGTGGGACCGAGAGAAAACACCTCAGGCTGCAAGAAACATACGCTCTTCACAGTACAGTTGGCAAATACTTTCACCTAACCACCTGGCAAAATAATACAGCGCATAAGTAGACAGTGACACCCTATTGTTGTTTTGGCTGTATACTTCACTTCTTTGAATTGAAAACAATGGCTTCAGTGAGGCACTTTAATCTTCATCAACTATATTTAATAACTGTACATCATTTATTATTACATTACATGCTGCTATACGTGTCCTCACTCTGTTTTCACTGCTGTGCTAATCCCACTTTTGCGTCCCACTTGCACATTGTAAATCTGCCAGATTTTTGCTTCACTTACAACTATACTCTAATTTATAATACTCTAATTTAGCTTCATATTGTACCTTTAACTAGTGTTCCTTGTTTAAATTGTTTTACTCTTATTCAGATTTGCTTTTAAATTTTAAATTTGTACATATTTTATAATGTTGCACAGTCATTAAAAAAGAGCAGTTCAGGGTACATTTCACTGTTTGCTGTATTTGTAAAAATAAAGAATGTTGGAAAATAAAGAATGTTGAATCTCTTGAATCTTAAATGTCTATAACAGCTTTCAGTGATAGGGAAAATAGTAGCTGAGGAAATTGGATGCACCTAAAGATAATTTGCTTGCTTAATTTGTTTTTGACTTTCTGCTTTTGACTTTCACTCAGGTACATTTTTGAGTCTGAACCTACACTTTTGAGTGAGGCTGTAATAGTTTGAGACTTTATGAAGGTAAAATGTAAAATGTGACTGCTTTAATGACAGTCTGAAGCATGCAATCTAAAACGAAAAACAGCAAAAATAGTCAGCTTAAACTAACAGCCACACTGACAAGGTACCAATTTCAAAGAAAATATCAACTGGCTTCAGGGGTTCTTCCAGCCACTTAACTGGAGGGCATGGCCTTGCTGGGGCACCTCAGAGATGTGTCTTACAGGAGCGGACATGACTGATGGTGTGACAATGAAAGTATGCCCATACTTTCACATAAATACAATGCCTCTGTAAATTTTTCTCTGTACATGAGCAATGCTATCAATTAGATTTTATTGCTTGTGTCTGATATTTTATTACTTTTGTGCAGGGAGTTTTAAACTACTACACTGGATTATGTGCATTCTTGTAGTCTCAGATCAATGCTGGCATATTATTCTCTTTCTCTTTCATAGTGTTCTGTTGGAATATTGGTTTGATTGGTAAAACATTCAAACTATTTTTAGCTTGGAGGACTTGACACTTCTTGCTGAGAAACAATACAATATTTTTTAAAAATTCCATTTGGTCCAAATGAGCAAATTCACTTTTGAAACATATGCATGAATGAAGCAAATTGCCTAGTGATTAGGGCCTTGGCTCTCCAAGCAGAAAGTAGTGGGTTTGAATCCCAACTGCTAGTGTCACCACTGAGGTACCCTTGAGCAAGGTACAGTCCTCTCACACACTGCTCCCTGGATCACCGTCACTGGAGGCAGCCCACTGCTTTACTTGGTGACTGGGTTAAATGCAGAGAAAGAATTTAACATTCTTCATTCGCCTTCCAGTTCATGTCATCCAGTCTTTATCCACTTGTAGCACCCTTAAAACTCGGTAAGTCAATCCAGGCAACCTCTTAAGCACCTCAACCATGTAACCCCAGGTCAGAGAGAGAGAGAGAGAGAGAGAGAGAGAGAGAGAGAGAGAGAGAGAGAGAGAGAGAGAGAGAGAGAGAGA
>JBBJLR010000024.1:2670370-2680609 GCA_037577145.1 Brachypetersius gabonensis
AGAGAGGGAGAGAGAGAGAGAGGGAGAGAGAGAGAGAGAGAGAGAGAGAGAGACAGAGAGAGGGAGAGAGAGAGAGGGAGAGAGGGAGAGAGAAAAAGAGAACGAGAGAGAGGGAGGGAGAGATAGAGAGAGAGAGTGGGTTAATTAAACTGCTAGGCAATTATTGTGTGTTTTAGGGTTATACCATATAATTGATGTATTTGTATCATGACAATATAAGTGAGGCATTTTTACACTTGGATCACCCTATATTTTTCTATATGTACAAAGAACTGACATGTAATCAAAAACTTGGTTCTGTCTGGAGTTAAAGTAGTGTTGAGGCTCAAATTAGTGGACAAAAGTCTTGATTTGCAATGTGCAGTCACAAAAGAATCCTTGGACTGATTCACATGAGAAATTAAGATTCCTAAATAATCTTCATAAAGTCATCTGTTCAGATCTACAGTAATTGAGCATTTAAGTTGATAGTATGTGATACCATATATGGTGGTTCAGCATGGTGATAAAGTTCTTGCTTGGGCATTAATAAAATCTCATGCCTCAAAAACATTGAGCAGCAATACATTTTAAAGAAAATAAACTTCACACAAACCATTCATAGACCTTACATGGAGATAAAAAAAACAAATAAATATCTTATTCTAAGGTGTAAGAAATATATGTTTAAGAAGGAAATTCTATGTTAACCCAAATACTTTCAATGCTAAATATTCAATACCCTTCAATACCCTTTAACCATGGCAAAATTGCTGCAGTGGGAGGTCTGTTGCTTTATCACACAATACATTGGACAAACACTGTTTGCTATTTTTTCATTCATGACCTGCCTAGCTTAACTCAGCGCACCTTGTATATGTACCTGCTGTATCTGGAACTAAGGCAACCAGGGTAATGAAATTACAGAGACCCCAGTCTTATAATAGATCGTACCTGCAGGAAGTGAATTTCACGAGACTAAAGAAAGATCTGCAAGGAGTCCAATGCAATAAACAATATGAGTTGCTTTAAGGCCATAAGAGCAGTACTTCCTTTAGTGTGAATTTGATTGTTTTTTTTTTTTTTTGTTGTAAAGAAGATATCTGCAAGGATTAGCTGTGGGTCAGTCTCCTTAAAAAACACTTGACATTCACAACTGTAAATGAGAAAAGTGTGGTGGATAGACACCGTAAGTAATTTTAAAGCAGCCAAGTTTAACAATCTAAATATTAAATCAGAGCCGTCTATGTAATCACAGCCAGTAATCCGACAAGTATTTCCTGCTTAGCCTTAAGCTGTGACCTTCGTAGGTGTTTTGTTTACTCCTCTCCCTCCTTGAGTTCATTGATTTGAAAACGTGTTTATTTCCAGCGAACACCCGTCATGTCATAATCTCTGTCACCTTGAGAAAATGTACATCAGGAACATAAAGGCCACAAATCAATATTTCATAATTTCACTCTCCAGTGCTCCCTCACCCACATTCTGCCAAAGCACAAGAACACAACAAGACTAAGATAGAGCGCCGGAGTCTGCTTGTATAACTATTTAGATTCATACTGATTATATTCTGTAGAATCGAACATGGGGGCAAATATTTGATGTGATGGCTGGTGTTATGAATTAATGTAAAGCTTCACTAAAAGAGGGCATAATAATAATAATAATAATCCTATTTGCAGTGTTCAACAATATTAGGTACAAAAAAACCCCAAAACATATAGCACAAAATATGGTTCTTCAAGGGTGTGTTAGTATCTATTTTTCCAACCCTCCATACATCTATCTCTCTATTCCCATGTCTGTTCATAGTTTTCTAAGTGTAAATTAGTCCACATATTCTACAAAGAACACATAAGACATTTATCTACACAGTTCCCTATGACACAATGGAAAAAATTGGAAAGCACCTGAAAATAAAAAATACTTGAAAAATACTATTAACTGTCACATGTTTCACAGACAGACTTAAAATCTCGTTTTGGCCCCATGCCTGCTGTCACAATGCTACATGACCCCTATACCCTTGGTTTGGATGCAACCAAGTCTTTACTGTACCAAGAGATGCAAACAGCTTGCTAGACTTGATCTATGAACATGTCCACATTTTTTCTTCCTTTTGTATCCTTTAGTTTATATACAGTGTCTTATTCTTCAGTTTCATGTGCTTCTTATTGTTTAAAATGATTTTAAATAATCTCCAGTGAACGCAAGAGCAAGCAGCTCTATGCACTACAGCAGTGGTGGCTCAGTCTGTTATCTTGATAAACTTTGTTATAGCACACTAAAAGGGCCCTCTGCTCCACAACTTGCTTGATGTACTATAGCAAACAAAGTCAGAGGGGCTGTGAAGTGATATATAGTAACACGACGCTTATACACGGTTTAGCAGTTGTGGCTTCAGTCTCTTGCTGATTCTTTCTGAGAACCAAACTAATAATTGTTTGTAGAAATCGCCACATATTTGTGTAAACCTTCAGATACCCTCTTTTTTTATTTCTTTTGTGACTTCCGGGCCTTGCCCGCCACACCTCCTCGTCCTCGTGCTGGTTGTTTATGTTTGAGCGCGGCAGTTTGCAAGGCAATCTTGGAATGGGCCCAGACATAAACAACCAGCAGCAGGACGAGGGGGCATGGCGGATGAGGCCCAAATGTCAAAGCTTTTTTTGTGGCGATACATAATATTTCATGCATTTTAGTGCTAAATTAGTATCTATATAAAATATAGCTATACATTTTTTGTACTGTCCAGAGAACACATCTTGGGATGGTGAAATACTGCTGTACACAGTTTGAAAGTAGCCAATCCGAGAATGCTATTTAAGTCTCCTTGCTGCTGATCTGGCAGCTGCAGATCAGAATTTCCCCTGTGAAGCATCTCGAGTCTTTCTGGTGTTTTTTGTTTTGTTCTTCTTAAAGCCCTGTATTTTTATTACTGTAAATTAACCTTTACAGGGTAATGTTTTAAGCTGAGTTGAAATTGAAGTGTTTTGGGAACATGTTTGAGGGCATATTTAGGGTTTACACTATAAAATGAGGCATTTACCGCATCACAACTTTGCGTTTTTTTCACTACACATGGGTGCTCGTGGAACATAATCCCCGTGATTGTCGGGAGTTTACTGTATTTGGTTGATATGGTCCATCGTCACTAGGGAGCAGTGCCATTCCCTGGTCTCATGACTATCTCTTTCACTCTGCTGTAATGTCTTAATCACGGCTATGGCAGCTATGCTGTTTGAACAGCCGTGTCTGAAGCCGCTTCTTCCACTCAAAGAGCCAGGTCACTGAGAGTGGTGGGTGGTGTAATACAGCAATGGTTTTATTGCTGATCGGCAGCAGAATTGATTCCTGAGACCCAGCCATGTGTTGGACGAGATAAGCGTAGCTGTGCAATCCATTCCAGGGCCTACTGGGATGGTTTCTGCTCCATTACAGGAGAGGGTGTAAAAAAGGTGAAGGGGAGGGGGACGATGGGGCAACTCTCTCATTTCCAGAAAAATACCAGGCTCCATTTGAGGGGCTTGTTGTACGTTTAGATGGCCTCAGTGACTTTCCAAGTTTATCACTAGAAAGTTACACTTCACCAGCTGTCAAAATCACAAACACAAGAGGTAATCCTGAGCAAGTAACTCTTTTTTAGTGTTTAATGGTAATTGGTGATCCAGAATTTTGTGCTCTGAAACCACCAACTGAGCTGGAGTGTGAATCAGCGGTGTTACTTAGGAAGCAAATAAAACTCTGTCGTAAGTAGTTGTTTTGCACTTTTTCCAGTTTTCTCAGTAACCACACACTATATGGTTTGTTCTCTAAAAGAGCCATGTTGAATTTGTTGAGAAAGTTTATACTAGTTGAGTTTACAAACTGCAACATTACAAGGCAGTACATTTTCAGATAATATGTGAACAAATGAGAATAAATCTATTCAGATTGTCCTCTCCCAATTGTAAAACTGAAAAATCTTATCAAACAAGAACTAAATTTATGAAGTATAAATATATGAATGATCAGTAAGATAACTAGGACCATCCAAACACCGGATGGCATCCTTGCTTAGAGGTTGGTGCTTGGTGTTCAGCAACAACCAATACTCTGCTGTCACTCCTCATGCTGCTCAGGCAGGATATCGTTCTCCCTTATCGAGCCTCCAAGGGGTTGACATCTGTCACCGGCTGCTTTTCTCCTCGATTACTGCCCTTTACTTAGAGCAGAGTTATCAGGCCACGGCATCACAAAAGAAGCCATCAAGTCATGAAATCTGAGCATGAGAGGAGTGCTACCACATACACACAAGCAGACAGTGAGAGTAATGTCTGAGTGGGGTGACAACAGCCCAGGGAGTAGAAGGGAAAGTCTGGAGAGTAACCTGTCTGCACACAATGTAAAGTGTTTAAAAATGTGCTTTCAGTTACTCTGACAATAATATATTTCCAGATGATGGAACCTGAAATCCGTGTCCAGTCAGGATTTCTAAAGTGCATGAAATGTTTGCTTTTGTGTTGAAATTTTCTTTCTAAAGTTTGCTCCACAGCACCCTACTACCTCCCTCCAACACAGTCAAATCAAAATATGGTCACTCAGTTAAATGCATTCGCGATGAACTAAATACACAGTGTATGAAAATGAAGGACATCCTTGAGTTTTTAGTTAATTCATTTTTGGACATTTTTCAATTTTTAAGTTGAATATCAAGTGGGACATCAGATAAAATTGGCACACTGCCAACAGGAACCAAGCAAATGTAAGCCATTGTGAATATTTTCCACAAGGTAACTTGGCATTTACCATTTGTGTTCGTTGTATTTGTCATGATCATCATTTGAACTCCCAAGGCTTCACTTTAGCCTGGTGTCGAGAGCGCTCAGGTATAGATCTCAAGTGTGTATATTTTTGTAGATTGTGTTTTTTTCCTGGTATTTAGGTTGTACTCTTTAGGGAATGATAAAAAGAGATGAGAGAACA
This sequence comes from Brachypetersius gabonensis, assembly GCA_037577145.1. Lineage (NCBI taxonomy): Eukaryota > Metazoa > Chordata > Actinopteri > Characiformes > Alestidae > Brachypetersius > Brachypetersius gabonensis. The sequence continues at coordinate 2,675,312 of JBBJLR010000024.1, forward strand.
TTTCAAGTTGCTGGAACACTGCCCCTCCCTGTGTGGGCCTTTGTACACATGAAAAGGAATAGAACAAGAAGATTAGTGAAAAGGAGAGAAAGAAATGAGGAGGGACAGAGGGAAAGAGAGCAAGCGAGCGACAGAGATAGAAATAAAGAGAAAAGGAGAGAGATTCTTCAGAGTGTCCTCGTTCCTGGAGTCTCTGCAAGAGAAGGACCGGCCCTGTGAAGCTGACTCCATTAGGAATACATGATGCCCCCAAAGCACTTTTTCTTCCCACCCTCTTTCACACTTGCTCACTCACCCTCTTTTTCTTGCCTTTTTCTCTGGGGATTTTGTGAAATATGTTGAAAGCAGACCTCCAAGGCCATTAGAATTGGAAAACAAATGGCATAATTCAGGAGAGAGCCCTACAACTCATGGTAGTTGGACCTACAACTCTCCTCCACCCTCTCCGTGTTTTTCCAGTGATTTAGGGGGTGTCTTGAAAGTTGTTGTTTTTGCCATCAGCTGAAAGAGAAAACTTTGACCAAGCTTGTAATTCATCTGTCTCACTTCGTAACGAGCTTGTTGGGTAAAACATACCACCTTAGTGTTTCTTCGAAGGTCTTTGAAAAATACCAATCCTTTTTTTTAACAGTTTTCAAATTCAAAGATCTGGTTGTCACAGAAAACAGTTATTCACCATTTAATCACAACATTTAATCAAGAGGTAGCAAGTGAACAATTGATGTGTTGGAAGCAGGAAAAATGGAGAAGTGTAAGGATCTGAGTGACTTTGACAGGGGGCAAACACTGAAGGACAAACGACAGGTCTTGTGGGGTATTCCTGGCTTGCAGTGGTCAGTATCTACCAAAATTAGTCCAAGTAAAGTCAAGCAGTGAATTGGCAAGACAGTCATCAATATACCATCTACCTAAACATTTTTACAAACCAAAAATCAACATTTGTATGGAACAATTGTTCAGGAATAATTTAAGAAACAATTCAAGGTGATGGCTTGACCGCCAAATTCACAGATCTCAGTCTGATCAAGAATCTGTTGGATGTGTTTAGAAACTGGTCCAATCCATACAGGCTCGCCTTGCAACTTACAGGACTTAAAGGATCTGTTGCTAATGTTTTGGTGAAGATACCACAGCACATCTTTATAGGTTTTGTGGTATCTTTATTGCATAAGAGCTACAATCACTATGTTCAGTGCTGAGACCAATACAGTTAGCAATCTATTATTTTAATTGTATGACATTTCCCAGGAATGTGATTTGGTAATACAAAGGCTTAAAAAAGCAGAACCTTCCATTATGCTTTTAGATGTACAGAGAACAAAACCCTGGAAAGGAAAATCCCACCCTAAAACTTTTTATTTAGATTTTTAGATTCTTAGCAGTCTTAAATATCATGCTTAGACTGTAAATGTGAATGCTTTCATTGACCGAATCACCATGAGAAAGTAGGACTGGTTGTAATCATTACATGAGAGTCAGTGCCTGGTATTTAACAGTGTATTTCAAGTTTCTAATTTTTTTTTCCATGGCTGTCTACCCTGTTTACAAGTGGATGGAGAGTGTGATTCCAAAACAGCCCTTGAAATGTATTTTAAATAATTGTAAAAAATTAAATACTATAAACTTCAATAACTTTAATGATTCCTAGGTTGCATTTAGGAACCCCTAAATGTTTTATCCTTTTCATTGGCTCTATGTTGCACCTTGTATGATGCAGACACCAAAGGAGACTCTTATTTGTTAGCATACATGCCTGCCCTTCCATTGCAGGCTGAGATTCACTGTGGCATTTGATTTGACATTTCCTATTTAAAAGGGCACTACGAGATCATCTGTTGGTTGACAAGAGGCTGTGAGAAGATTCTTAACAATCTTGTATAATAAGCCAGTGCCATCCAGAGCTGCTGAAAAAAGTATTTGTTTTCAACACTTGGCTATATTTCCACATGTAATTTATATCTAGTGACAGCTGCCCTACCTTACTACTGATCTTTCAATTTTTTTCCCCTCTGATAAGAAACTGTATTTGTGGTGATGCTCAGAATATCTCATACAGAAGGTAAACAACATTCATTTTTATGCACTTTAAGTACTTTACAGTCACAAATATAGTCATTCTCAAAGGCTAGAAATATCTCTGAAGTAGCCCTACCACAACCATGCTATGGCAGATGTTATCTGCTGTCATAAGTTGTCAGGACAGATTATGTTCAGCAGTATTACTGTATGATATTATTATGACTAATTGTTTTGACAAGAGTAATACTGTTTGATGTCATGACAGCTTATTCCACTTGGTATTTTTGCGCTGTATTCTAGCTCTCATGGTAACGATGACATAATTCTGTTAAATTGTTGGACAGATGGCCAAAAGTAAGTTGACATCCTAGTAATTACAAACGTCAGGTGTTTGATCCAGTCCTCTTGCTAACAAGTACATGAAAGGAAACATGTGGGCATGCAATCTCTACAGACCAGCACTGGCAATTCAATGAGTTGTACTGAAGAATACAACCACTTTGAATGTGTTGCTGTCATAATAGGGCATCTTTGTAGCAATCAGGTCTGCCCTGTTAGATCTGCCCCTATCAGCTGTAAGTGCTATTACTCGGAAATGGCCTACAAGCATCATCAGCTCAGCCACAATGTGGTAGACCACTTAAACTCATACAGCAGGCTTGGACAGTGCTGAAGTGTGTAAAAAGTGCCTATCTCTGTAGCCTTACAAACTGCTTCTAGAGGCAACACCACAACAAGAACTCTGTGTCAGGGGCTTCATGATATAAGTTTCTGTATAGCTGCACACAAGAATTAAATCACAATGCCCAGTGGAAGCTGGAGCAATGGACATGTGTTTACTGGTGTGAATAATCGTGCTTCACATTCAGGCAGACAAATCTGGATGGAGCTAGGCTTGGTGAATGCCAGGACAACACTACCCAACAGAATGCAGAGCGTCATCAAGAAAGGTTGGTGGAGGAGGCATAATGGTCTGGGTCTATTTTCAAAGTTTTGTCCTGTTTTCCGTCCATTCCCATGAGGGGTAATGTTAATTCAACAACTTTAAATATAATTTAGACAATTATATGCTTCCACTTTGGTAGAAAATATTTGGCAATCATATTGCTACAAGTCGAATTAGGGTCTAGTGCCCTATGTGAGACTGCAGCAGCATGTTTACAACTGTCCTTAGTCCTGTCTTTTAGTGCTTTTTAAGCTCTCTTGTTTGTTTTTTTTACAAAGGTAATCTGGTATGTTTAATATTAGTAAGCTTGTTTGAGTTATTGTGTTTCTACTGTTTACAGCTTAGTATTTAGTTATTATTGTGTTTCTTCTTTTTGTTTGGGCTGCTTGTTTGCTGCTAATGCTAACACAGTTAGCTGCAGTGACCAGCTGTTTGTTTGCACACACAACCAGATGATCTTGCAGAGGGAGATAATTTTTTGGACATTCTGACAAAGATAAGGAGGGGAAGATGTAAAGGGGGTGATGGAGGAGCAAAAGATCAAGGAATAAGTGCAGTGAGAAATGGGCAACTGTCTGGTGAACAGGAGAGGAAGAGGCTTATCTTCCCTCCATTATCATAAACAATGTGAAGTCACTGAACAATAAGATAGACGATCTTACAGCACTAGTTGGATACAATGCAGTTTGATGTGCTTTTCTGAGACAAATGTGTATGAACTTATTTCTGATAGTGTGGATGCTGTTACCTTTTTTTGTGCTCACACAGACACTCAGCACACTCAGTACAATAATGGGAACTGCAAACGGGGAGAGCCCGCTGTTTTTTATGATGAGCGATGGTGCCACCCTGGTCCCTTAGTGCTTGAGGAATGCGTCTGTAGTCGGGACATTGACCTGTGAGCATTGGGGCTATAATTGTACCCGCTCAGAGAATTCTCACGTGTGTCATTGCTTTTTACATTCCTCTATCAACTAGTGCATCAGTAGTGCGTAATGTCACACACTCTCTGACCGCGAGACTCCAGATGAAGCACCTCTCTGAACAGGACACTTAGCACCTTCAAACAGTTCATAAACTGTTCCACGAGGGAGCATAAGACAATAGACTGAGTGGTCAAACCATGCCAATGCAGCCCTGTACGATTGTCTGGAGACTACTGACTGGAGAGACTCTTTATAAGCCGCATGGCAAGGACATTGACCTTGTACCAGAAATTGTCACGCTGCTTCCCCAAAGACATTTATCTGTGAAGTTCAGGTTGCATCAGAACAACAGCAGGGAAACAATCATAGACTAGCAAGTCTAACACCCAAGGGACTGATTGAGCGGGCTAATGAGTTGAATGTGTTTTTTAACAGGTTTGACAACAGGCCTTAGTCCAGCATCTCCTTCAGCTCCCACACAACACCCAATGCCCCACTGGCTTCCTCCATCAATACCTACCAAAATGCAACTATCCATCCTACCTCTATCCTGCCCCCACCATCTCACCTGAAGCCTCCACTCTCTCTTCTGCTGATGTCAACTCTGACACCCACAGACTTTCTGTGAGGAGAGAACTATGCAGAGTCCAGAAGGCATAAGTCCACAGGTGCTCTGCTTCTTTGCCTCCAAGCCTTGTGGAGTACTGCTAGGGATTGTCAACCTCAGTATCAAGAGATCCTGGACACTCTCTTCCCCATGGTTAGGCCAGCAATAGATCCCTTTCAGTTTGCTACACCTCAAATGAGAAGATTATGGATGATGTGTAAAGTAGCAGACAGCAAGAGGGTGGGCTCAGTGGTGGGTAAGGATGACTTGAAAACTGCACCTCAGACCTCTTCCCACACACCCACAAAATAATCTGTGCAATAACCTGCTGTGATTCAAATGTACAATTTCTCATTTTCTGCCAAATCATTATTATTATATGCAATATCATTACTATTATATGCAATGTTCTTATCATGTGCAATATCACTGCTTCAAACAACTCTAAACCATTGTTTGTGTTAAGTAATAAACCACTTGAGAAGTAATTTTATTTATTTATCTATAGTATTTATATCTGGCTCTCTTACTGACCACAGCATTTTATGTATATAGCATACCGTATTTAGTATAAGGTATTTTCAGAGTATTTTCTGGAGAATTGTCTTAAATTTTCTATTGTTCCTGTATATTTCTTTAGCACTTTTTGCAACAGTTGACACAAAACAGCAGAATCTGTGTCCTAGTGAGAAAGCCAAAAGTGAGGCAAGAAAAACCTCCCTAAGGCCTCGTCCACACGGACGTTCGAAATGAACGCGCTCTGAACTCCATAGGCCTTTTTGTGGCGTTTGGTAGCGACG